>JAUKPT010000206.1:0-23610 GCA_032273505.1 Nanomia bijuga | reverse complement strand
CAAAAAAGGGGCTCTGTCAGGCCAGCCTACTCATTGAGCCTGATCATCATGCAAAAAATCAGAGAAATCCTTAGAGCGGTTAACTGGGAAAATTTTTGACGCACGCATGCACAGACGCACAAGCATGAATTTATAGGACCTCCACGCGGTCCAAAAATTAATCAAATTGACATGATATCATTAATTAACAATAATTCTAACATTTCAGCAATAAATGACTGGTCTTGTAGACCATTTGGGACCAAAATGGGTCCAATTATTATCGAAAATGACTAAAAATTGGTATTTTTTACGAAAATGTGTCCATATGTAATAAAAAAAGCAGTTGTAACAGAAAAACAAATCAAGGTATTTCTTCTCAAACAGCTTGCATATAAGACTTAAAACACTTACAACGTGGCCTAAAAAGGGCATTTGGGGGCCAAAAAAAGGGCCCAAAAAACAATTTTCGGCCAAAATAAGTAAAAATGACAATATTTTGGTCAAATAATGGTAGGACTGGATAGAATCAATGTATAGGAACACTTCAAGGAATCTTAAGATTATTTTCTACAAGATCACGATGTATATGAACATTCAGAAGCATATATTTGGCCAAATTAGGTAAAAAATATCAATATTTTCGTCGAATAATGGATAGAATTGATAGCTTTTGAATGTAAATATTCATAATGATATACCCATAAAAAACCTTGAAGTGGTCTAATACATTGATTCTTTCCATTCCTACCATTATTTGACCTAAATATCGACATTTTTCACTTAATTTGGCCAAAAATTGGATTTTGTACCTGTTTGGGTGGCCAGTTATATGCTTCTAATTTTCATATTCATCGTGATCTTGAAACAAATACCCTTAAGATACCTTGATGTGGTCTAATATATTGATCATATCAACAGTAACCATTATTCGACCAAAATATTGACATTTTTCACTTAATTTTGCCAAATATTGGGGCCAATTATATGCTTCTGAATGTACGTATTCATCATGATCTTGTAGAAAATACTCTTAAGATACCTTGAAGTAATCTAATACATTGATTTTATCCATTTCTACCATTATTTGACCAAAATATTGATATTTTTCACTTAATTTGACCGAAAATTGGATTTTAGGCCCTATTGGGGCCAATTATATGCTTCTGAATGTATATATTCATCATGATCAAACAAATACCCTTAAGGTACCTAGAAGTGGTCTTTTGTATAAAATACCACTTTTTGGTCGTTTTCGGTAATAATTGGACCCCTTTTGGTCCCAAATGGTCAAGAAGACTAGTCATTTATTGCTGTAATGTTAGCACTATTGATAATTAATGATATCATTGCGATTTGATTAATTTCTATATCATATAATAGTGGTTTTGAGACTTTATATCACTCAGTTTACATTTATATATATCTGGTCCTCATTAAGAATATCGCTAAATACCACCTCATCTAATTACGTTTTAAAAAAAGATTTTATCATGTAATGAGCAATAATTTATCCTTCATTTTAAAAAAAAGTAACTTAAAAAGTCATTCCAATCTCGAGATATCTTAAATCAAAGTTAATGGCCTCCATTAATTTTTCCCCATAAACGCGAGTTTCCCGTCCGGGTATTCTAGAAGTCCGTGGCTAGAGAAGAAAAATATTTGTGAGACATGAAAGCTTTCTGAGGGAGCACAGAAATTTCCGGGAATATTAGAAAATGGTTAGATAAATATGTGCACAAAGATTTCTCATTGATTGAAGTAGGGTTTTAGATACTAAAAATTTATGCAGCGACACTCAATAGAATAGCACTGGTTTTAAAAAAACTTTGAAATACATAAATATAGCCAAATCAGATAATTGATGAAAGAAAAGCAATGTAAAAAGTTACAAGTGATTGTTTGATTAAATATTGACACTCATGAACAAACACACTTCTTTCTTCTAATCACCTTATTAATTACTTAATAACACAAACGATTAGCAAGTTAATTTAATGAGTGAGAATTTATGAGAAATCAGATATTTCAGCTAATTATACACCAGGTGGTAATAAAGGTATACATTCAGAATACTTGAGCCCATGATTTGACCTGCGCATGCGTTGACTAAGTTTTAAATACTCCGACTTACTGGGTACCTTAATATTCACCACTTGTCTTGATCATAAGGAGGTTGTGAGCGATTCCGTGAAATCAAAAATGGCGGCATTACTACGCGTTGTTCTGTTGAGTGTTTTGATTGTTGCTATGCAATGTGCATCATGGGTTCAGGAAATGGAGAGTAAGTGATCATTTATTTCGCTCGGTTTTAAAAAAAGAATCTCAACTAGAATCGTTTGTTCTTGGAAAATGGTGTGGTTGTATACATTTGAGTTAGAGTGTCATTTGGCACCACTTTATTAAACGTTATAAGAGAATTATTTTGAATTTAGGCAGTTAAATGATTCAAATTTCTAGATGCCGTTAAATTATGGCTATTTCAATTAGTTGGTTGGTTCTTGATTACATCGTCAAGATTCTGATTGGTTCTTTTAGAAATATTTTTTATTTTATCAAAACATCAAATCGCGACATTTTAAATTGAGCCAAACAGTTTCCTGATGATGTGATTTCTAACCTACCAAATAGACAAAATAGCGATAAATTTGACGATAAATAATCAGAAACCATTATCAGTATGTATTCGAAGGGAGTTTACTAGTTAAACTTTTCTTCATTTCTCATTAATCACAGACAATTGTACAATACATAATCAAAAATATTTTAAGAGGGGTTCGAGGATGTCGGGGTAGGAAGCAGCATGGGTAGGAACTGTAATTATTGAAGATGTCTTTTTAGTCTAATGACGTAGGTCAATTTTGCTCACATGACAGGCGTCCATCCCTCTTGTGCGCAATACAACAAGAAATCTTCTTTCGTTTTCACAATAGGTATCTGAATGACGGATGACAGATGACAGATCATAATCAGTAAGCTCGATAGGGAAATTCCGAAACTTATATTTTTCTAATACTACCAGGCTACAATTCTGTGGAAATCTTGAAGGACATTTTAGATCAACTATTTGTATTTTTCTAGATAAAATTCTAGTGAACAAAAGAAAAACGACGAAAGAAATAGGAAATAAAAAATAAAATTAAAAATCTGTAGATTATACCAGGACAAAGACAAACCGTTCTTGATCGCATAAATGAAACGTTTGAAATGAAAGAATTCTAAACAAGACATAAAATATATATTTCACTCGAAATTGCACGCCTAAAAAATTACAAAATTAAAATATTACCAATCAAGAAATTACAATATTGAGTAAGGATTGGCATAATAAGTCTAGCTGTTCAGAGTGTCGTTTCTTGGTAAAAGTTCGTATAAAAATGATATACAGTTTGCAGGATTAGGGTTCAAAGAGGGGAGATATAATGATATTTTTCTAGAAAAGATATATAGTTTCCAAGAAAGTGATTTTCCCCTCGTTCAGATGCTTTCTGTAAGTTATTAAGAAAAAAAAAGTACTTACCTTATCTTTTAGACCTCATTCGAAAATAAGAAACTCTTTTGTTTTTCCAAGAATCTAATTAACCTTTTCAAGAAAATGCCTTGGTTTTAATGCATGTCTTTTCTCCCGTTATGGTTTTGATATCATATGGTCACAGCTTCTTCTTCAAAATATTTTATTGTTTTCGTCGTTAAGGGAAGAAATGACTCGCCTTTCTTAAAATACTTAATGTAAATTGTTAACTACATACCTCATATTTTGATCTTACTTTCTCTTCAAACAAGTTTCTCGTTTATAAATCCAATTAAAGTCTTTAATTTCGATACACAAACTATTTTTTTCATCACAATCAGCCCCCAGAAAAGACGTCCCATTCTTTGTATACAATTAGAAGGGGTTGGAAGCTATTTTTCTTTTCCGTTTGGATTGGAAAGCTCATTAAGATCGAGGGGTACACTCTACATAAATCGTGTATACCTTTCCCCAAATTCCTATTGTTTCCTCGGAAATAACGCAGAAATCCTGTTGTTCAAAGAGAAATTTCGTATGCTATTCCTGCGAATGATTTACCCCTCAATAAAGATAATTACTTATGCAACTTATCGATATGAACGTGGCCTGATCATTAATTATAAGTGGTAGCATTAAACAGATTGAACAAGCAATGAATGTCCAAATTAAGGTGAAGTTGTGCATCTATGCAAAACATATGGTCCCGCACAAACTCTTAACTCGTTTATCGAGATGATGATTTTAGTCTCGGTTGGTGTTTTAACAGGTCAACTGACTTATTTACTTTTTCCGGTCTCTTGATCATGATTTTTCAGAATGGTTGTTAAATATCTTTCTTTCGTCTTGTATATCTGATGGGTCATGCCATACATTTTTGAGATGCGCATAAATCTTGACAACAGTAAATATTTTGGCCAACAGCGCATCCCCCGGGATAGGGGAAGAAATAGGCAAAAAAAGGGCAATAGGGAAAAATAAGCGATTTCTATTGGGAAGGATTAAGAAAAATAAGAAAATGGTGTAGCGAAGGAATAAGAAGTTTTGGTCAAAATATTTACCAGTGAATCAAATAACTGAACGCGTCCTTTTTTCTTTCACATTTAGACGAAGATCTTTTTCAAGGCGACATTGCACTGGATCCAGATGAGCATATTCATCTCGTGAACGGTACAGCGACATTCGCAAGCATTAAAGGTGGAAGATGGCCACACGGGAAAGTTCCATACAAAATCGAAAAGGAACTAAGT
Source organism: Nanomia bijuga (assembly GCA_032273505.1). Classification (NCBI taxonomy): domain Eukaryota; kingdom Metazoa; phylum Cnidaria; class Hydrozoa; order Siphonophorae; family Agalmatidae; genus Nanomia; species Nanomia bijuga. Next base: position 18,873 of record JAUKPT010000206.1, on the reverse strand, counting down.
AAGTAATCAGGCGTGTATATTCCACCGAATTACCCATACCTGTTCCTTCCGTGACTAACTTTCTGCTAGCTGACTAATATTTTCTGCCAACTAAAATTTTTGGCGACTTTATCTTTAGCGACCAAACTTTTTCGACGATTTTATTTTACCGGCAAAGTGAGTAATTTTGGCTGAAGTGACTAATATTTTTGCCGACTTGTTTTCCCAAAATTTATCTTATTTTTTAATTTTTACAGCGGAGTATTTTGAGCATAATTTCAATTTAGAAATTATTGAAATTTAATCGGAAACAAATAAGCCCATTATGAGATCTTTCGAGACAAATAGCGATCTGTCGCCACTGCTTAGTTAAAAAGCATATTCAAAGGCCAACCAAAATTGATAATTCGTTGTATAAAAATGAGTGCATTTTCTATACGAAAAGACCGCATTTTATAAGCTTATTTAATTTTTGTTTAGTATAATTATAACTGCCTCGTTCTTAAATATGCCTTTCTCTTATCTATAAATCAAATTAACATTTTTTATATTCCCTTCGACTAGAAAAATTCGAAAAATAAAGAAAATTTGTTGAAATCTTCTTTACATAAGTACTAGTTATCGCATGATGATGAGTGAAATGCGCGTAATATTTTTCGAATCAATTTTTCCGTCTTATAGTTATATAGGTAAAAAAAAGAATGAGAAAAATATGGCATAATTCACGAAGCGCCATGCGATATCTATGCTTTCCAGTGCTGTCCAGTGCATTGTCCATTTCAAGTGCTCTGCGTCACTTCACTCATTATTTTCGGGGTGTGACGTCGATAAAATTGACAAAAACAAACAATTAAAATTTGATTAGGATTGAGGTGAACGTAAAACTCATTCAGTAAGCTCTATTATGAAGATCTCAATTTCATTATATTCTGCACTATTTCTAATCGAGCAGATTTAACCCTGTCAAGTTTACCGATCTTTCGTTTCTCTATCAGTATTCCCGCTCATCTAATCAACCAGGGATGGAAAACAATTTTTCCTTCCTGGTGACGTGATATCCAAGAGAATGTTCCTTCCAGCAAGAATTGCCATAGTGAGTGGAACGGAGAAATCCGTGCAACCTTCCTGAGGACGACGTTTGCGAGTCCACGCATGTTTTCGATCCCTGTAATCAACATTAATAGCCGATATTCCCTAACATTTTTGCGATAAATAATGTAAAAATAGAATAGAACGTTATTATTAAAACCTGCTTGATTGCTGCTAACAACATTTGATAAATAACATTCTGTTTCATAACGCAACATTAGGAGATTAAGCTTTGCTAATTACCCCGGACAAACATTGGAAAATACGTCACATTTAGTTTGCTTATTTATCGAGAAAAAGTTAGCGAATATCTGCTATCGAACTAAGTTTTTCAGGCTGTAATTTGTCGACGCATTGCAGTGGTTAGGTTTCAAGGTTTGCAAAGAAGTGACCCAGCTTTAATCCCTCCTGAATCCCCGTAATTAAATCAAATCAATCACCGAAATAATGTCCGCCACAAGTGTTCCCTTGCGGTGCAATAAATTCGACAATGGATTTCTTTAAATGTTAAATTTTGTATGTGTCGTAAAATGTTGATCTATTCTCGTGTACGATGTCAGGCGCCTATTCCTCATCCGTGCGATGATCAGTCACTTAGGTTTAGGTGGGGCACTTCGATACTGATTAGTACATGTTTAAATGTGTTCTTTCTTTCAGATTTCAACAAAACATCGAATTGTGAGATTTTATATTGAACCAACCAGCTATCTGATGCTGTAATTTCTAAAAGATCGGACAAAGATCGGACAAAATCAGCTTCTTTTTTGTAAACCCTGTAGTGGTGGACTTCTTCTTTTTCTGAATATTTTTAAAAATGATTTCACTCGAGATTGGTCAGATTTTAGGACTCATTTATATTCTGTTATCTTAATTATACTCATAAAAGAAATATTTTCTCTAAAATAAGTGTATTCATGAATATGTAGGCACTTAAGATCCGCCAGTGGCCTGATACCTGGATATCCCATACATTCAATTTCTTTCTTTATATTTCTCTTCACCACCTTTGAGTCATAAATTTCGGATGAACATTTTTTTCTTCTTCAGAACGAAGTGCTGTACAGGCGATCGAGAAAGCTATTGAGAACTACCACAAATATACGTGCCTTCGTTTTCATAAACAGACCACGGAGAAAGAATACGTCAGCTTCTACAGAGGGGCAGGGTAAGTAATTATAATATAAATATAAGAAATTAAAAGCTTACAAAAAGAAGCTATCTTTCACTTTAAAATGAACTAGCTTTTAGAATAAATATAGGGAATCTGAACTGTATTGAAAGTAAAAAAGGGTGGATTGTAAAAGTGGTTTGAGTATTTATAGTAAACTTTAGGGTTAAGCATGATATTAGAAGAAACCTAAGCTTTATATCCAAAAAGAATGATACTTGGAAGATACATTTTTTATTTTGGCAGGGATGAATCCCATTGTTCTAGTTTACGATTACTATGATGTGGCTTGTTAGGCCCGTTAAAAATAAGTATATCGTCTATCGTATCCTTTTTTTGAAAAAATTGATGCGAGCGGGCGGCATTTTATTATATATTTTTTGTTCTTATTCTTATTTCTTATAGACCTATAATTATAATTTGTAACAGGAGGTTGAATATAAGCACCGATCTATTGGTTTATCCCCATAGAGAGTGGCTATCAATATTCAAGACTGTTATATGGAAGAATTTATGTTTAAAGCGAAAAAAGATTTTGAAGAACATACTTCAAGAAAATCGTTACATAAAATAAAACATGAAAAAAAAAAGACGCAGTAACTAAATCTTATAGGAACGGTATACTCATTTTTTCTTTTTATGGGCCTTATAAAAACTTGCGTAACAAATCACACATATAAATCCTTTCATCTTAGATGTCACTCACCGGTCGGTTGGAGAGCTGGACGTGTTAACCGTATCTCGATCGGACACAACTGTGATCATACTGGTGTTGTCATGCATGAGATGGGCCATAGTATGGGTAAGATGGGCCCTTTACACAAATCCCTGCTCAAAAAATGCATCTAATCTCAACTAAACGAATGTGAACTTTTGAAATAGCCATGTGGACAAAGACCTCTTTTACAAGATTGTTTTTAACTCGATAACGGTCGAAGTGCCTATAAAATTGAGATATATTTGAAATCATCAAAAAGATTTCTCGTAATTGAGCACGAAAGCATCATTTGCTAATTCTAGTCGGACGTTATGACGAAACAAATTATTCCATTTTTTATTTTTATAGAAATAGTTATCTTTGAAATGAATGAATATAATGGAAAATGTATATACTTCGCAGATATGATTTTAACTACATGCGTATATGGAGACACATTTTTGACATTTCGTTGTCTTGTTGTTTTTTTCTCAGGATTCTGGCACGAACAGATGAGACCCGATCGTGACCAACATATCAAAATCCTTTGGGACAATATTCGAATGGGTAAGTAACCTAAAAGTTTTGCATAGAGACTAAATTTTATGTAAAAGAATTTCAACATGGACCCAAAAAGGATTGCCCACTCTCTAAATTTCATTCCCTGTCGAACACTTGCAACTACAGTAAACTCACGGGTTTTCGAAGTTCCAAAGGGATAGAAATTTACTTCGAATAACTGAAAAATACTTTTTTTCCGCCAAATTTTCAACTTAAAGTGTTTCGGGTGGGCGTCTACAAAAAGAAAGAAATTGTTGGTTATTTACCAAAAGAAAAAACAGGAATGTTTGCCAAAATGATATTTTACTTTCTCAAGTCAGAGAAATTGTGTTCTTGTTGGAAAAATAATTAACCTAGGGGATAGTAAAGGAATAAGAATCCCCTGTTTACTCCTATCCAGTTCTCCGGACCTAAAGAGAACATTGAATAACCGGGAGTATACTGTATATTGCTTTCTAGCAGGAATAAAGGTATGCAGGAAAAATTCGCGTGGATTTAATCGCGAACAAAAGTGAAAAAGGATGATTTTGCGATAAGAGTAAGTTTTCAAAATTCAATTTCGCGTGGATTTAATTCCACAGTCGGCAGAATTTTTATTGAATTCAAAATTTAATTTTAACTGCGAAATTTTATCCGCGCAAAATTTTATCCACTTCCCTTATTCCTGCAAGAAAACAATATAGTTGCAAGTGAACAGGAGAGCAAGTATTTGAGACGAATAATTTTGACAAAACCTGAAACTAATTTCTCCCGACATCTTTCGATAAAAGCATGATGGCTAGGTTGACATCATTCAACCGCGCCTCAAAAAGGTATGATATATCCATTACTGGCATCTTTCACTATGAAAAATGAAAATAGAAACTAAAAGAAACAATCCATAATATCCCCTAACTGACCTTCGTCTCCTCTGTACAATGACATATATTTTTCGTATTTCCAGGTATGCAGACTCAGTTTGACAAACTTGGTACTGACATCATAGACTCTCTCGGAACCCCTTACGATTACGCATCAATGATGCATTATGGAAGACGTGCGTTCAGCATATCACGTGACAAGCTCACCATTGTTACATTGGATCCGTCGAAACAAATGTTGATCGGCAATCGAAATGGCTTCAGTAAGATTGACGCAATGCAGTTGAATCTGATGTACAAGGGTATTTGCACATAAAACGGGTAAAAAACTTTGATGGACCACTCTTTATATTAAACACAAATTTAAATATGAAAATGTAGATTCTAGACTTATGAAGGGCTTATTATTTCTTTTTGAATTAACATTCATTTGAAAAAACAAAAATGTTTTAAATTTCTTGCAAGTGTATATAGTGTTCCGTTCATATGTGTGCATACAGTGGTCTATTAGAAAACGCGTACGTCAGTTTGATTTTCATTAATTTTTTCGTTTGTTTGAGTGTAGCCGCAATTGGATAAAAAATCTCTCGGTGCGTGTTCAACTTCAGGCCACGAAATAGCCGCCGGACACCGGCGAAATGTAAAATAGTAAAAATGTATTAATGTCCGCCAGAAATTATATCTGGTCCGACACAATATCCGTCAGAAAAATTCTGCATTGACGGACAAATGTCAACCTACCCTTTATGTTTGTCTGAGGCTGAGGGGTTTAAAACTTCCCAAAAAGGCGTACAATATTTCTACTTTAACAAAACGATTTCTATGAGATTTTCCAAAGAAAGAATAAATCTGAGAGATTGCACTAAGAAGATGCAATGATCACCGACATGGCGAATTTAAGCTGTGACACTAAATGATATGCCACCATGGTTAATAACCAAAACATATTATTTTTTAACACCCTGGAACCATGAAGATAATATGACAAAATAGCGCGAAAATAACCACGTGATTAGATACCACCAGTCTGTACACATTATCTTATCTTTCTTTTGTACTTTTTTCCTTAGCATCCACTCGTGTAATATAATAAATTATTGTTCTTTCTTTTTTAGCTTCTTGATGATACTGGAGCTATCATGTTTTTAGTTTTATTTATTTAATGTATTAAACGATATTTCAAATCGGAAATTATTTTTTTGTCTCAGTTCCAACTTTCAACTTTCAAACAAAAATGTTCCCTGCAAATGATTTTTTAAAAAGCATCAAATTCGATAGCCAGTCGACAAGTCAAACCAGGAAAGTTTGGCTGTCGGTTGGTACCTGATTTGGATTTATATTTTTGATTTTCGTCTTAAAGGGGAACTTTAAGTCATTTTTGATCTTTTGATAATTGAAATAGCTAATTGAAACTAGACGAACAAAAAATAACCCAGGTTAAATTCCGTTCTCAAAGTTGCGATTTTTCGACCTTTTGTTGATGACGTCTCTGGGTTCAAAAGTAACAAGTAAGGATTAAGAGTATAAATTAATGGTTTTTACCTATGGTAGGATAGCCTCGCATAAGCTCTTCGCGTCCGGTCAATAACCAGACATTTAAAATTCCGAGAAAAGAGTAACCCGGTCTTTTTTGTAATAGTTGTAGTGTTTGTAAACCATTTATTTCACATAAGTCATACGAATGTCCTGCTTTCATACATAATGAAAACAATGCCAATATTCGATTGGATTTTATGTTCGAAATGGGGTATCTGAGCGTTAGCGCCATTAAACCCCTAGCTGCTTTGAAATTTTGCGACACCTTCGATTTATTACGGCCATCTCAAAATTTAGAGAGAGGCAACCAATCTTAAGGGGAAGTAACGACAGACAGGGTGGAGTATAAATAGAACAGATAATTCATATTACACATCTTTTTCGATGGTAATTATTAGGTCCCATTAAAATAATATAATACAATAACTTAAAGTAAAAAAAGAATAATTACACGAATTAATTAGGTCTAAAAAAACAATAAAATTTCTTTCCCAGACCGCAAAGATAGCAGTAGTGAGAAGGATTTAAACTGCAAATTTTGCTGACGTGTCATGAAAACTTTACTTATAAACACTACTTTACTTATAAATCATATTGATTTCGTTAAAAAAGCATACTTTTTACTTATAAACCTTAACACTCGTTAGCCACGTTTAACAATGAGGATTAGTTTTTTAAACAAGAAACTCGTGTGAATGTATATGTTTAAATTTCAGTCATTAACAGTCATCACATATCCTTAAAAATTACGGTAAAACGCATAAAATAATCAATTTCATGCGTGCATAATTATGTCACATTTTAGCAACTAACTAAATTTGAGTCTGGGAAAGAAATTATATATCAAAGAAATCAATGAACATTATTAGTCAACAAGTTAATTAATTAAACATACATAAATTACATTCCGTATAAAAATATAACAATACAATCAACCTCGTTTTCATTTCTTATAATTAACAGCGTCTCTACAAACGAGGTTAGATAATTGCTTGCGCATGCGCATCAGGCAAATATAGAGGTATGTCAGCTGATTGAAGAACTCTCGTTGTCGTTTACTTTCAACACGAAGAAATGACAATTTCCTATTTTGCTTCAAGCACGGGAAACTGAATTTCTACGAAAAATAAACTGCTGTGATGCATATGGAAATATCAAGAACTATAACACGATTCTCCTTTTTTAAAGATCGAAATAACAAATAGATAAATATGTTCCCAGTTGGTCATATATTATTCATCTTGTTGATATCATTACGAAATAGATACCTCCTCACCCCCTACCCCCTAAACAATTCCATACCCAGTCAGAATTATCAAAATAATTCTCAAAAAGTTAGAAAAGAAAAGATAATTTCACATTTTGTGCGAAGACGCGTACAAGCTTTCACGAACAGAGATCTTTAAGATTGATACATAAAAATAATATTTCGCGGTTCAACAATTTTCGCAAATTTCCAAGGGTAAATATTTTGGCCAAAATTTCTTCCTAACACCATTTGCCTGTTTTGCTTATTCCTTCCGGAGGGAGAGAGTGACAGGGAGGGCGGGGCGCTGTTAGCCAAAATATTTACCTTTTTGCAAGTTTCGCAAGCATATAAACTTAAACTTTCCTGACAAAAATAAGAATTATTCTTAAAAGGTGACTGAATAAATATCGACTGTTTGGGTATACAGTCCTCCGAAACCAAACTGAAAAAAATACTCTCTACATAATAGAAAGCTTGGCACTATATAACAGTACCGAAACTAGTTATTTTCTACCTCGTCAAGAACGAAAACAGTAATTGAATGACTGTAGTAAATCTAACGATACTAGATTTAGGTCCATCAATATTCGGTAAAATTCATTCAATTAGCTAATTAATTCTTTATAATCATTTTTCAACTGAACCTTGTCCTCCTTAATATCCATTAACGTTCGTTTTTACTTGGTCAACTGCACATAAAAACGGGGGTAATTTAGGGTTTCATCCAACGATTTGCCATTCCAAACCATTGTTTTATATTTGTCTACCAATTTTGGGCATACAAAGAGGTAAGCAAATCTTGATTGGACGATAAAAAAACGCGCATAATTATCTAACGCAGAAATCTCGGCGTATTCATACAATTTTGTTTCGTTTATCGTTTTTTCCGCGTTTCGTCGGGATTCGGTCGCGGTATTTGCGGTAATGGTGGATGTGGCGGGAAATTGTTGAAAGCGTGCGGCGGGGGTTGGGCGTGGATGGGGAAGTTTTGCGTCGGGGGAAGATGGCGTGGTTGTTGATTCATCGTCGAGGCTTGGTTTAATGGTGGCGGTGATTGCTGCATGTGGTGATTCTTGATTTCATTTATTCGCAAGTCCTTTAAATGCAGGAGATGTTCCAAGCGACGAATTTTGGCTTGTAGTATCTAAAAGAAAGATATAAAGAAAACAGCAATTACATTGATATTTTAGAGGGTAGTTGAGTGACTTTTAAAAAGTCGAGACTTAGCCTCAGAGGATGATTGTGCCTTACGACTAAAAAATATGCCTCTTTACAATTTTCAACCTTTATAATGAATATTTTATAAGCAGGTAGGCGTTCTTGAATCATTTTTGGATATTATTAGTCTAAACGCAACATTTCCATCGTTCAGAATGAATCAAATTTCTTTTACCAGAAACCTTGAATATGAATCTCGATTTAAGAAGACATAATTAGTGGCCTTTTACATGACTTATGCCTACCTGCACTGTTTCTTGGGAAGCCAACAAAGCTTGTTCTTTCTCTTCCAGTGCAATTCTCAACATTCCAACTTCATTTCCACCACCAGGCCCAGTAGGTTGAGAAGTCTTTGGTGATCTGTTCAAAGGAAAACGAAACAATCGAATAAATACCTTTTTTCTTGCCTCAAAAATCCTCAAAAAAGAGAGAAAAACGCAACTTTCGCGGTAATGACCAACTTTGACGTGTTTCGCGGAATTAAACTTTGCGAAAATAAATTCCGTGAAAATTCCTTCCCTTAAGATATGACTTATAACGTTCAATACACAAGGAAAATAAATTGATATTTCGTTGTTGTAATTAATATTTATTTTCAAATAAGGTTAATTCATTTTCGCAGAAAAAAAATCCTGCATTTAGCCAATATGCTATACACCTTACATAAAAATACACGATATTAATAAAAATTAAGCAACATAATATTATATGATAGAAAAAATAAAAAAAAAAAAATTTAGAATAAAATTTTAAGGAAGTCACAAGTCCTCAAAAACCATAAATACTGCTATGCCTACATAATTATAAAGGGATTGTCTACTAATTATGCCCGATTCAATCTTTCAATTGGATGAAAATTACATCATCAAGACATATGTTTAGTTTGCATAAAAATATTTTCAGAATTTTTTATTTTAACTGAAACATAAAATGGCGCCATTCTAAATTGAACGAATTAGCTTCGCGATGTTATCATTTTCAACCAATCAAGAAGTTAATAGTCTTCGAAAACTACGAGCAGCGAGTTTCAACTACCTGCCTTTATAGTAAACTGTCTAATGAGATAATAGACCTATTTCCAGTCTTCGTCATTTGTTTATGTTTTGCCTCCAAACCGCGTTTAAGAATGGTTACTACTGTTAATAGTAATAGTTACAAGACCTCTGCGCGGTTTTGGAGGCAAAATGCCACAATGTAAACATATATATAACATTATGTACAACAGTTCCAAAAAGATTTTCTGTTGATGTTTGCGTTGTTGGTGTGAAGGATCTATGTTTTTCGATAAATACGGAAACCTGTAGGCCAAGACCGCTATACGTCGAAACCTTTCATTTCTAACAGAAAACATACTCAGTTGGAAAATGACATTTGAAATCTATCCAAAAGCTGACATGAAACATGACTTCTCATTCTACTAATCGCCAACTAAAATCAACAATTTACATTCGGAACAGATGCAAATGCACACAAATTTACGCATATTATTTCCGTACTAATATAAGGGAAGGGAGACTTACGGTTTCGATTTTATTTTCGTCGCTTGTGTAACTGGTTTTCGAGGTTTTGCTTGAAGATCAGCGCTTCCTTGTTGCTTCCTGTCTTCTGTGTCGTTCGCCGTTCCATGATCATTGGAATTATGAGCAGCGACGATTGGCTAAAAAAAAAGAAGGACAACTGAATTGAAAATTCTATAAAACGATTGTTTTCTTCCTTTGTTTGTGCAATTTATTGATTGATTTATTCCTCCCCTTTCTCATTAGTCCTTGAATTCCATGTGAAAGAGACAAGAGTAAGTATAAATTGGATAAAACTTCGTCTAAATTCTTATCCATTGCAATATCCCAAATCAAATTAGCCAAAAATAAAACGCGCTCTTGTTAAAACTTTCTTCGATTATCTATTTGATAAAGATGTAAATCCATAAAAAAAAATCTTCAAAAAACACTTATCGATTAACATTATTACCTCAACAACAGTCATAATTAAAATACAATTCAAATTCTCTGCAACTGTAACAATTTCGCGTTAAAAAAATAGTTGTCCTAAGAATCCACACTAGTAACAACTAATGAAACTGATAAATACTAATCAGCTTATAAAAAATTAATGCAATACGATTTTTAGAAGTGATTCCAAGGCCGTACGCACATATATAGTATGTATGGCCTTGCGTGATTCCCAAACAGAACAACAGATTAATCTACTGCAACCATTCATCAATTAGTCAAAATCATAAATACTCAATGAGGAAGAGTTCGAAGGATCAATTCTAATAGCAACTAAGACAACTACTATTGAATAGGCAACCCCTACTGACTAAGCAAGTGGTGAAAAAGTAAATGTATTCAGAAATTTCGTAAATCTTCTATAAGATGGAATACGGGTGGAGAAACTAAAACAAGAACGTATGGATATGTAATTTTCAAAGTAACAGCGTGGAAACCTTAATCGGAAAAAAATGTCATAAATTGTCACGAAATGTAAGAAAATGTCACAAGTGGCATGAAATTAAACAAGATGGCACAAAATTGCATTAAAATGTTATGAAGTACCACAAAGTGCTTTTAAAGGATTTTAAACTTCATGAGATGTCACACAAGGCGACAAAAGCTTTCATAAAATATCACTAAATGTGACAAAAATATCATAATTACAAAAAATATCACAAAATCAAAATGTAATTATCTTAATAGCCTTGATTAGACTGCAAGAACACGCAACAAATCCTTACCAATTTCATCTTTCCAGATCTTTCAAGGAATCTAAAAACCCTTCCTCAAATCTCTTCCAACAATTATTTCCTCAGCTCACCACTTAAAACAAATCTCCAATGATTGAATTATCAAGCCAAAAATTCCCTTGTAACCATCTACTTCCCACTTGAAAAACTATCGATAATCCCCTTCTAACAATTCTTTTCTATAATTCCCACTTAACAAAATCTCTTATGATTGAAGTTCTGTATTATTCTCAACATTTCGAGTCCCTTCAAACAAATCTGCTTTACCACTTCAATGGATGAAAGGACACTTTTCTTCTTCCCACATCTTCCTCCTTTAGGCGATGATTTCCAGGGGGAAAAACCATCGAGCAAAATCATGAAAGCCACGCATGAAGTCATAATGCATAAATCAGTACGTTTTAGTTCATCTATATTAGTTAACAGGGTTGATTCTAGGCTCATTAGTTTCATCTTCACCTTTTGGACATATAACTTGCATGAAAAAGAACAAGAATTAAAAAAAATTTATCCCGTCACAGACACGATGGAAAAAAAATTAGATAACCCGAAGATTAGCGTAGGTTTCGAAAAGATTGGCATATTTCTCAATGATTTGCGTGCGAAGGAAGTTAGAATGACAAAACCATTCACTCATGTTATTGGAAGAAAATCAAAGGACCCCAAAATTTGACGTAAATTTCGATTAAATATGATACTTGTATATGAACATGTTCACGAGGTTTTACCATTTTTCAATAATCTATAATTTTAATTGATATGAGAAATGTGATTCATGAGTCAAAAAAGTGTTATTTGGGTATTCATACCCATTTTCAATCCATAATCAATTTTCATTTTCTGATACCTGAACACATTGGATGAAAATTTTTCCTTATTGTATATTTTATTATTTTGAAATATCTCGAATGTGGTCGCACGAAGACCCTGTTTTAGTGCTTTCTTGTGCAAGCTGTTTTTGAAAGAAATATAAAATAGTATTATCTTTTTGTTCTATATATTTTCTATCACTGTATACCTGTTGTATTCAACTTGTATATTACGTGTATATATAAACGTGTATTATGTTGAAAACCAACCAAGAATACCATGGCATGGTTTTCAATTCTTAGCTTCTTTTTTACTGTTTCCAGTAGGTCAAGTTCTTTTTGATATTTTAACCTTTGCACAATATGTGACAATAAATGATAAGCATCAGTTAAGGAGTTCCAGACTAACATGCAATCAAAATGAAAAATATGACATAGTAAAGATATTACTAACAAGGAATTGGAATCGTTGTCTATCAAGTCCAAGTATAAATATGAACACAGGGTGGACACTCATTTATTTAACGAAATTCGAGTACAACCCAGTACATTTTTTTCATTTCCCTATCTTGAGAGACAATAAAAACTATTGTTTATAAGATGTACAGTACTACCTGCGCGCAACTTTACACTCGCATACGCATACGCATACAATATCCACGCATACAGTTCACATAAATAAATTTGTATGCTTGATTAGGTTATCATGTAGGCGCGCATACAATTATGCGCGCATACAGCATATATGCTCGCATACAACCTGAAAAACAAATACATTCTTTTACACTAAATTTGTTTATCATATCTAACTTGCGTAATAATAAGATAATTGTTTGATTATATAATTCAAATTAATCAAATTGTTTAGTTCACACTTATAGTATCACTTATTCTTATGATCTTGCGGTTAACTCATTTCTTCAAACACATTGTTTTTCCATTGGAATGCGGGAAAAATGTGTCGGTATTAAATGTATGCTCGCATATAGTTTATGCGCGCATATAGAGATTTTTTTCTTCGTGTATGCGCGCATACAATATTTCCTATGCTCGGCTATGCACGCATAATTTGATTTTCTATGTATGCGTATGCGTATGCGAGTGTAAAGTTGCGCGCAGGTAGTACTGTAGCTTTACCTGAAAAAATATCTCGTATTGTGAGCAGAAAGTGTATGATGCTGCGATGATCATTGCGGCTAACTTTACTCCATGTAGAAAAATTACCTTTCATCAGATAGGCTCATCGCAGACTGAGAAAGAGAGTGAGTAGGCAAATGGATAGCATGGTCACAATAAATTGCAGTAAATATCGTTTTAGTTATATTGTTTTATAAAAAATCCCCTCCCCCTTGTATCTTTGGGTTGTGGAAAACATTGATAATAGGGTAGAGTGGTCTACTGCACTCTTAAACCTAAACTAGTCCAGGTGACTAGTTTTAACTAGTCCAGCCCCTTGACTAGTTATAACTAGTCCAGGTGACTAGTTTTGAAATTTTGAATTCTGAGCTGGACTAGTTGAAACTAGTCCAGTACCCTGACTAGTTATGACTAATCCAGGTGACTAGTTTTAAACTTTTGAATTTTGAGCTGGACAAGTTAAAACTAATCCAGCATCCTGACTAGTTTCAACTAGTCCAGGTGACTAGTTTTGAAATTTCGAGTCTTGTGCTGGACTAGTTTCAACTAGTCCAGCAGCCTGATAATCTAACTAGTCCAGGTGACTAGTTTTGAAATTTCGCTGTTTGAGCTGGACTAGTTTCGACTAGTCCAGCTCAAGACTCGAAATTTCATAACTAGTCACCTGGACTTAAAACTCTCTATAGTCTAGGTGTCCGAAAAGTAAATCACTCAGAAAATGCATTAGGTACGAGATTTATTTTTTTATTTTTTTTATTTTTTTTATTTTTTTATTTTTTGACTTTTTATTGTTTTGTGCAGTTTTTTGACTTTTTTTTGATTTTTACGATTTTTTTTGATTTTTTTTTGAATTTTTTTTTTTTTATTCTTTGAATTCATGAAGTTCGATGGAAAGGTTCATGTGCGCTTTTTTTACTCTCACCACTCGAATTAGCGCCCCCGCTAATCTTTCAAGAAAAAAATCCTACTCCCGCTCTTATTAAGACCCCCCCCGCTAATTAATTTTGGATGGTTTCAATAATTACTAATATTTAAATAAAGCATTAGTTTTCTGATTTTTTTATTCGTTTGAAGTATCAAAATCTAAAAATACACATTTTCAATATCCTTAACCGTTATCTTTCACAAAAATTCGTTAGGAAATTCTCCACACCCCTGCCTTTTGCAAGAAATGTTATCCCCCGCTTATTCAGACCCCCGTCTTTAGGGTGATGAGAGTACGAAACTCCTTTTTTACGGATGTTTTGATTAGTTGGGTAAGAGGATCGGGAGAGGGGCATGATATATTTTCCCTATTTGAATATCTACGATGTCCCAACATCTTTGCAGGTGAGTCTGCCTTCATTTGTATTATACAGATCCGTATAAATGGCCCAGAGTTGATTTAACATGCCTCTGAAAAATTCAGGTAAAAATTAGGTAGCTTCGCTTCGGTTTAGGACGAGTAAGAATTGGAACACGTGTTTTCAATAAGAATTCGGTCGATAACAGTATTATACTTAATACATCATCCAATAACCTAAATTGTCTTTTATTATATTAAACAAGATATCATGTTTTCGTGGTAACAATACTTTCATTGATTACCTAGCAACTGTAGATAATTTTGTTTGGAGCCTGGTTTCTTCAAAAGCCAACTGTGGCGCGATTTTCGGCGTTGCATAGCGACCAGGTTCTAAAACATATTTTTCAACCCACATACAACAAATTTCACCATCAACATGCTGACCTTCTGGCTTGAAACATGCTAATGGAAAAAACCCACCCAGAGCAACCCATTCCTCAACAACTTCCACCGGGGATGGTCATTATTTCATTATTTTCACCTAACGGAGGGTAAAATATGTTTTTCTAAAAAAAATCCCGATGTAAAAAAATTACCACTAACGTCAATCACAAGTGTTTTCCTTGTGGTGTGTTAAATCCGCAAATGGATCCAATTCAATGTTAAATATTGTGTGTTGTAAAGGTTAATCTATCCCCGATTGTAGTGCTCACTATACACTGTCTCTACCGGGAATGTCATTGTAAGTAGATAGAAATGAATAGAAATTATTTGCATACATGCCTTTCCGCCTAAAACGCGGTGCGCGGTTTTAAAAGTCACCGAATTGAATTTTTTTGAGTCTTGAGTCTGTTGGATATGTATCATATTAGAAAAATATATGAACACATTTGCATTTGAATATTATTAATTCATAACAGGCGATTGGAAGTGATATAATAAGGGGGACTATCAATGCGAACCTACACTCGATTTAGGCGCAATTGGACATGCGCGCTAAGCGCGCCTCTTAATGGCAGGGCCTGTATTGTCTATCAAAGTATAATGGCTAATATAGCTCTAATATCAAAAAATTGATTTTGCCGTGGAGCGTTCTGCTACTCCAGTGTATCTATTCTGCATTGCTAGTTCCATATGAGTAAATCATATCGTTTTTACGAAGGTCAGGGGTTAAACGTTCTAAATTCATTGCCCATCAGCCTGATCGGGACTTTAATTACGTTGATTAGCCCCTGGTTAAACTTCATAAGGACTTGATTACTTGTGGTGTACTGGAGATCAACTTCACCTCTCGTTGGTGCGATTCGGTATCGATTTCCGCTGCCATTAATTTTAAAGTATTCATAGAAAGTCTTAATGAAGAATATCTTTTTGCAGGACCAACGGTTCTGTGCATGTAAAAGTATCATATGTATAGTATAAGAGACGACGTACGCCATATTGACGTTTAAATAAAAAATCCTCCCCATCCTACAAACGTCACAAAAAAGCGGATAAAATATGACCTTAAATAATGAAAAAATTGCAAGTAAAAACAGATTTTCTAATGACTGTATAAAAATTACTACATCTTTTTCTATGTTGTGTGTTTTATTGCTGTTTTATTTTTGTGTAGTTATCCTTTTAAAGTATAATTAAACTTCATTTCTTCCCATTAACCATAAAATAACTACCTTTATGATCATGAATATTCATTTTTTTCTGACGAAGAGAACTAGTCGAAAATCAGAAAAAGCGGATGGAAGTTATTGTGATATTAAACGTCAAATAGTTTAACTCCCTCCCCCCTTACGTCAGTATGATGTTAAGTTTCACAAAATGGATTAATACGTCGTCCTCAAATGGTAATATGTATGATGTATAATGTTTTTATAGCTGACATTTACAAGATTCGGTTAAACATATTTCGAAATAAAAAATATCCATAAACACTGGCTCCTTACCAATTTGGAGTCAACATCCATCTTTAAACTTGTTTTTCAACAGAAAATTCCACATTAACTGGCTACCTACCACCATTGGAAGTCAACATTCATTTTTACACTTGATTTACACCAGAAATATCCATATCCACTGGCTCCCTTCAGGGGCGGACCTAGGAATTTTAAACCATGGTGTTAAGGCCGAGCGAAGCAAAGAAGACGAGCATTTTCGAGCGTAGCGAGAAAATTCAGCTAGGGGGCTTTTGGGGCGCTGTAAGCCCCCCCTCCAGCGAATTTTGAGATATTAGACCCCTCGGTTTGCTCTAAAAGACCTGATCTGAGTGGCAAAATTATTTGTTTTAAGTCCAACTTAAGTTCATAATTGGTTAAATATTTGGCAGACCTTTCTGGATACCTCAGAAAAATTTGGTACCAGTCTGGCAACATATCCATGAAGGGGATCAATCTCATTTAAGGTACAGATAGGTAGTATTTAAATAGTCTTGTATATTTCTGGTAACCTTCATGAATATGTTAAAAAAACAAACAAATTATTAGACCAACCTTTAAACTGGTTGGTTCCACAGTTACTTAACTGCGGTATCATGTATTAAGTAAACAAAAACAGTAAAGACACAAATAATAGACACGACAAGAAGGAAAATCACATCTTCCAGTAATTTTACTGGAAAATATATTAAGTATATTATTTTTCAGGAAAACAAGGGGACATGCAATAATTACGTTACGGTCATAAATGGGAGTGAGGGTTTGTGGATTTTGTTATGCCCCAACATAAAACCATACTTTTCCCTAATAAAAGCGTTACATATGGGTGAGTGGGGTTGAAAAAGCGCTTTTTACCGTTACGTAATTATTGCATCGCCTTCAGGGAAGGTTTTTGGATTTTTGTTCATGAGTTCAAATTTTTGGCCAAAATATTTGCCCTTGGTTTGCAGACACGCAGTAAAGAAAACTTTTCCTGACGGAGAGGAAGAGAATGATTCTACAAATTTAGTTTCAAACAAAGGAATGCAATATTTGTTTAAATTTGAATTGCCAAAAAAATAACATGCTGCTGATACCAGTCAGCTCAAAATGACAAAAAATTATTGAAAATTAAGCCTTTGTAACAATAGGTATTTTTGTTACCCAACCACAATTCTTCACACTTCAAATTTTCAAAACTACTCAAAAAAATTACTATAAAGATCATAGATTTTAAGAAACCTCACTTAAGTTTACATGAAAGACTTCTGAATAATCTCAAAAGTTAGTCAATTTAGACTATTGGTTGGTTAAATAAGGTTCTTCATGATTTAATATACGACCAATCATTAGTCTAAATTGGACAAACTTTTGAGACAATCCCTTAGTGGTTTTAGGTGGCTAACAAAATGTAGTGAAATAACTGAGGTACAAAAATGTTATCACATTTCCTTATTCTACACTCAGCGATATATCTCTAACGAAAATGTGGAAAGAAGGAGGATAGTTCCATTACATGTGTTGAAGCATTTATGATTATTCAAATAATAATGATTTCTCCAACTGGAAACAATTGGAAAGAAAATGCTCAGCTCAGCAATATATCTTTAAAGAAACTCTGGAGCGAATGAGGATAGTACCATTACATGTGTTGAAGCATTTATGATTATTCCAATAATAATTTTTTCTCCAACTGGAAAAAAATGGAAAGAATCTGCTCAGTGATATATCTTTACAGAAACTGTGGAGAGAATGAGGATAGTACCATTACATGTGTTGATGCATTTATGCTTATCCCAAAAATAATGATTTCTCTAACTGGAAAAAATGTGAAAGAATCTGCCCAGCGATATATCTTTAAAGAAACTGTGGAGAGAAGGAGGATAGTACCATTACATGTATTGAAGCATTTATGATTATCCCAAAAATAATGATTTCTCCAACTGGAAAAAATTGGAAAGAATCTGCTCAACGATATATCTTTAAAGAAACTGTGACGAGAATGAGGATAGTTCCATTACATGTGTTAATGGATTTATGATTATTCCAAGAATAATGATTTCTCCAACTGGAAAAAATTGGAAAGAATCTGCTCAGCTCAGCGACATATCTTTAAAAACTGTGGAGCGATTGAAGATAGTACCATTACATGTATTAAGGCATTTATAATTATTCCAAGAATAATGATCTCTCAGACTGGAAAAATTTGGAGAGAATCTGCTCAGCTCAGCGATATATCTTTAAAAACTGTGGAGGGATTGAAGATAGTACCATTACATGTGTTGAAGCATTTATGATTATTCCAAGAATAATGATCTCTTCCAACTGGGAAAAATCGGAAAGAATCTGCTGAGCGATATATCTTTAAAGAAATTGTGGAGAGAATGAGGATAGTACCATTACATGTGTTGAAGCATTTATGATTATTCCAAAAATAATGATTTCTCTAACTGGAAAAAATTAGAAAGAATCTGCTCAGCTCATTGATATATCTTTAAAGAAACTGTGGAGGGAATGAGGATAGTACCATTACATGTTTTGAAGCATTTATGGTTATCCATAGCCTACTGAAACACGGCCATACATCTTACAGAGAAAAAATCGAGTTGAGCCTTCTGAGGCCACCCTGAAC
>JAUKPT010000205.1:0-23612 GCA_032273505.1 Nanomia bijuga | reverse complement strand
AACTAATGAATACGTTAATGAGAAGATTTGTTAGAAGATTTATTAGATTTATGAGAAGTTAATTGAATGAGGACAATTAGCTAATACGTTAATAAGACTTTTGAGAAACGGGTGAATTATTGGGACTTTAAGTATACGAATTAATAACTTGGATCGGCTGTCGACATACGGTAAGCCGTCGGTAAGGTACTACGATTATCGGAGTTATCGGAAATCATATACGGACTTATTGGGACTTGCGATAAGTATTTTTATATTTTTATACTTTATATGTTATAGTTTTATACACATTTTATACGTTTATTATTGATTGTTTTGGTACCTCGAAGTAAGGTACTTCTATTGTATAATTTGACTTAGGTATTTCCAGGTAGAAAATATATGTCAATCCAATTGTAACTTGCATCGTTTTGGACTAGTGAACCCAGCACCCTCAACACTTTTGTAGACCGTACAATCCGGTAGCAAGGGTTGCCATATCGAAAACTTTAAGTTTAAGATTTCTTTTGTTTTCAACAGTACTCATCAATCTGTCAAGTTTTTGAATAAATGCAACTGCATTGTTGTTGTTTTCAATATATTCCTGTTTCTTCATTGCGAACTCTTCATTGTAACGGGTTAGTTCCATTTCTTTCTCTTTAATCGCTAGTTTAATCAACTTCTTTCTGGTCTCTTCTAATATTTGCTGTTTTCGAGCTTCCAATTATCTGTGTAAAAACTCCCTGCCTACTTTTGGTCGAAGACTTGATATCATTTTTGTTTATTCCTATGCATTAACTAACTAAATCTTACTTGAAATGGTTGATGAACGTCTTTGAGTTGGAAAGCCAGCTCTCTGTGAAACAGATGCTTCTGAAACTGTATTGTTCTGAGAAACTCTTTGATTTGCTCCTATCATGCGTTGTGTTGCATTAGCTACTTGCCTAATAACCTCAGTCTCTATCATCTTTGAGAGCATATCATCCATCTTGATAGTCATTCTGATCTCCTGTTAATAGTACATTATTACAAGAAAAAGTAGCAGCATAATTATTTCGCAGTCATTTCATGTTTTCTCTTGTAAAGATTGTATTTTACAGCATTTTAATTTTGCAGTTGCAGTGTTCCCAAGTA
Organism: Nanomia bijuga; assembly: GCA_032273505.1. Taxonomy (NCBI): domain Eukaryota; kingdom Metazoa; phylum Cnidaria; class Hydrozoa; order Siphonophorae; family Agalmatidae; genus Nanomia; species Nanomia bijuga. The sequence continues at coordinate 22,499 of JAUKPT010000205.1, read as the reverse complement.
TTATTTAAGGCCAGAAATTTACAAAAAAGAGACCAAAGAGAGACCTATTTGGGAACACTGCAGTTGGAGCAAAATGAAACCACTCAGCATTATATTTAAACAAAAGCAACAATATAGATACTTTGAGATCAGCAGCCAGAAATTTTCTTAAAATTTGTCATCCACGAAAGTTTATTCCGCAATATTTTCAAAATCATCAACAACGAAAGCTTAATCCATCAAATTGTTTTACTTCATTAGAAATATTACTTTTTTTGTTTAAAATTATATAGTGAGAAATTTTTTTTCAGAAACTCTCTATCCGCAAAAATTAATTCCTGCAAAATATCTTCAACATTTTTAACACGAATCCTTTAAGCAAAATTGTGTTCCAGAAAATGGGACTAAAATAGAAATCTAAAAAACCTTACATACATTTATGGATCCAAGAAAATTGTAATGTGTGTTGAAATTATGTATCTGACCATGATTAGAGAACACTTGTACAAATTAAAATGAAATCTCATACTACAGAATAACCTTGCAAAAATCACAGGTATGTAAAACGCTATTTACCTGAATTGTTCCGATCTTCAAAACGTTATATATGTCTGAATTATGTTCTCAGACTTATTTCTGTAGGGATTTTTCATCATACTTCAGACATATATAACGTTCTGCATATCAGAATTATTCAGGTAAATAGCGTTTTACATACCTGGAGGGTTCCGGTAAATAACTTCTGCCATAATTTAAAGGTCTCGAACTTTACGTTAAAAAAGACTTTTTCATGCATTTATCCTGATTTATTTTACCAAACAAATGCATAATTTGGTGTCTAAATTAAAGAGTTTCAAGGTATGGACCACAGCTTGCAGAAAAACAATATCAGATTAGAAAATTCTATTGATATCTCAGAATTTCAATAAACCAATTCTCGTTGCAGTATAATTAACCACATGACAAGATAACTATGATACTGATAATTAAATTAAGGGAGAAACATAATGTTTTGAGAAAAAGGCAGAGGCATCGCTAGAGGGGAGTGTGGGGGTGTTACACCTCCCATTTTATATCAAGTTGTCGGATTTTTATCGAGCCATCGGACTTTTGGCTAATGTTGTCGGATTTTTGGCTAATTGCGTCGTAATTTTGAATAGCTTTGTCGGATTTTCGGCTAAAGTTGTTGGATTTTTTGCTAATTGTGTCAGATATTTTTCTAAAGCAGGGGTCTTTAAGGTCAGTTCACATATAAGTATCTACTTTAAAGATAAAAAAGATGGTTATAACACTGTCGGATTTTGATTCGTTCGTACCCCTACCACTTTTCATCTCTTCGCGAAGCCACTGGAAAAAGGTCCAAAATGGTGAACGCAGATTTATATTTTTGTCGAGGGGGGGAGTAGAACATGATGTATACAATCAACAAAAACAACGTCTTATCTTCACCTTTATGGTTTAAATCCTCATAAAGTGATATCCTCTCCATGATCCAATTATGTGAAAGCATCTTATAATCCCAATTTGTCATTCAAACCAAGATAAGGTTTGGAATGAATGGCCAGGGGAGCCACAAGAAAGTGAATGAGGCTCCAACAGTTATCTCTCTGCCCACACTGTCTGTTGCAATCAAGAGTTGGGGTTTCATGTTGTTTTGATGAGCGCGTGTGACCGCAAAAATGCACGCATCACATAGTCTGGTCGTTGAGTATTTTTACCCAGACAAAATTAATGTCAAGCTATAACTTGGCAGAACTGTGCTCTAATATGCATAGAACCACCAAAAAATAAATCCATAATGACGGCTAAAATAGGGCCTAAAATAGCATATTTCAATAAAAATCGATTTTCAATAGCTAAAATGTCGCATTCAAGAGTTGTTTTGATGAGTGTGACCACAGACATACACGCATGCGCATCACAGACGTCACATACAAACAACAAGTGGTAAGTAGTGAGGGAGATTGTCTACAAATTATTAGCTGATTCACAGTTTAGTCGGTTGAAAATTATTTCATCGAGATTTTGATTCGCTCAATTTAAATTGTCATATTTAGATGTTTTTCTAGAAATCATACCCCCAAGATTCTGATTGTTGCATGTAGAAATATATTCTTCATTTCGGATTTTAACAAAACATCAAATAACGACATTTTGAATTGAGCAAATTATCTTTTCGATGATGTAATATCTAACCAATCAAACGGCAAAAATAGCCGAAATTTGGCGATGATTTCAAAGAAATGTACAAAGATTATTGTCAAACAATTGGAGCCTCTATTTGGAATCAAAAATGTCACATTTTTCCCGGCATACCAAAACTATAAATCACATACTGGATAACAACAAATGACGACACTTTTCAAACACAGTTATCAGTGAATTCATTTTGAGTCAGGGGTTAATATTGTTTTGAAGTCTCCAACCGCAAGGAGATCTCGATCGCAGACAAAACACGCAAACAACTTAGAACAAGGGTAAACAATCATGTGGGCTAGTAACGGACAACGGATAAGAGTATCTCACGCCTCGTCGTCTTGTATAGGGTTGGTCTTGTTTAACCCATCAGTAGATGGGTGGTCGATGATTAGGGGGGGGTGAAAGATTTTGAAGGACATCTTGAGAGGGATGAAAAAATTGTATGTATCTCTTGAGGGAGGCTAAAAAAGTGCCTTAATTGTTTTAATATGAGGAGGTTAAAACTACTCTTAATGCAAAGGGGACAAATTATTATACAATTTTCATGCAGGGAGTCAAAATTTCTAATTGAGTTTCAAAAGTGGGGGTTGACAATTAATTCCGTGTTGATTAAAATTCGACCAACCCCCAACTGAAGACCCCATAGAAGACACCTCGTTAACTTCGGGGAATGGCGTTATGCTTTAATGATCCTCAGCGAGCAAGAGATGCAAATCTCAATTTTTTGATAACCTAGCATGTATCACAAATAATAATAACAACCAAAATTGACTTTTAAAGGTGTTAAAAAAATTGAATCAAAGTAAGCAAAAGGGCAAGTAAAATTTTTTTTTTATAGTTTTATACTATCTTTTGTTAGATAATGTTAAAATAGGAGATTTTTCTAAAACAAGAATAAAATTAATAAGCAGTTGAAAAAAGAATGTCCTGGGGTAGACCAGAAAATAGTATTTTATAACTTATAGTAATCCGTTGAAAATTCTCTCTTCAGATATGATTGTCAGTCCCCGAAATTTTCCACTTGACTGAACATGTGAAAAAGCATTCAAATGTTCCTTACCAATGGTGCAGTTTTCACCTTCCCATCCATTTGCACACTCGCATTCATAACCTTCCAACTTCTCGATACATTCGCCACCATTCGCACACGGTTTAGGAGCGCAATATTGGATCTCTATAAACGAAAAAGAATGGTTAATACACATACATATACCTGATCCCTGACGTTGAAATTCTAAGCAAGATCCAGTGTTGGATTTCTATAAAAGAAATATGATGAAGTCTGAACAATCCTGATATAATGCATATCAAGGTAAATTTGCCATTTGATTGGTTGAAAATTACACTATGTAGGTTTTGACAGGTTCATTCTAAAGATTTCATCATTTGGTATTTTATTAAAACTTCACTAGCCAATTATTGTGCTATTTACGAAGAAGATTTGAGCATCAAAAGATTCAATTCCCAATACGTTTTACGGACCAGGAGATCGAAAGTCTTCGCATAAAATTCGCATAAAATTCCTTAGTGAACCAATAACAATCTTTAATACCGTAAATCCTCGATTAAGCGCCGCGGCGCTTATTTAAAACTCAATTTCTTTGATGCGGCGCTTATTCGAGGGCGGCGCTTATTCAAAAGGATTTTAAGGAAAGTAATTTCATTTTCTCTAACAACTTCCTCGATATTGTTTGCTGATGAAGAAATAATTAGATATAGTCATTTTGAAATAGATGAGGAATGTCTCGATTAGGCACCGCACTCCAAACCAACAAGTGGCGCTTATTCGAGGGCGGCGCTTAATCGATGATTTACGGTATTTAATTTTGAATTTAATTTCGATTAAATCAAAAAATAATGTTTTGAGGAAACTTTTCCTACCTTGTTCGCAGTTTTTGCCACTCGTTCCTTTAGGACACCGACATGAATATTCCGTCAGTGAGCCACCAGCTACACACACTCCATTGTTCTGACACGGTTGTGAATGGCAAGCAGATATTTCTAAAATAAAAGAAGAAATATAGGTGTGTATTAGAATACTGTCATGTAACCTTGACCCAGTGATCGAAAAAATATGTCAGTTCCTGCAAGCATACAATAAATATAATGGTACTGCCTGCAAGTAACTAATTTTTACTTAAAAAATCCTATGATTGGTTAAAGAGAAAAACTTAAGACTATGGAGAGGGGCTGCTATAATCTTTCCAGCCTCATTCAACCTAGCTGAAGTCCGAGCAAGTTTGAAGCGCCTTGACATCAGTTTTTTTATAGAAAAAATATAATCTTTTTAAAAAATACCGCACGACCAAGTTTAAATAGAGCAGGCCATGATTGAAAGCGTTGCAAGGAAGGAAGGAGGTTGAAATTTTGCAAAAAAAGTGCGTTGCGTCACGTTTGAATGTTCCCTCAATTTCTGCAGAGAAACTTCGACAAACAAATAATCATTATCATGGTTACACATTTTACACATTTCCGGGCAACATCATTCACTTTTTTTGTCTACTTACTTTTCGTACAATTTTCCCCACCGAATCCCGGCGTACACTGGCAAGTATAACCCCCGTGATCCATATCTTGATTCGGTATACATTCACCACCATTTTTACACTGGGTGAATCTACATATGTCCAAATCTAAACGAAGTAAAAATTTTAAATTGCATAGCTGAAGTTAAATCTAGTCTTAAAAAGGCCTTTGATGGCTTCAAATTGTTCTGAGTGGCGGTTCTGAGGTGTATTCAGTGTATCCACGAATACACTTATCTTAGAGCAAAAATCTTAATTATGAATAAAATTAAGATAACAACAAGAACGTAAATGAGTCAGAGTGAAATCTCCCCAATCTCGAGTGAAACCGTTTTTTTAAGATTCTCAGAAAAGGGACCAGACACCGCCACTGGACCATCCTAAATAAAATAATTGAGGTGGGATGGGATAATTCCGTCGCAGATGATACATTTTCCTTCCCCAAAAATGGACTTGTATAACCGGGAGGATATTTCCTTTTACATATCCTGTGCTCAAATCAAGATTGTTTTCTTTTTTTCTTTAACCAAAAACATTAAAATTGCATACATACTATTTGAAGTGAAAAAAAAATTCACGACTCCATTGCAAGCTATATCCCAAATATTTATGTCAACTGACCAATGTAATATCCCATTGGAACACACTAACTATCAACAACGAGCACACATTCAATAGATATTGATTAACTTCTACCATCCTCGAAGTATCAATGCTAAACCCCGTATTTTCAAAATAAGAGCTAGCGTGCTGTACTTCATTGGTTTATAAAGAAGATAATGTTCTCATTATTATTTTTATTACCATGGATTTTGAAACAATAATACCAGGTTTCCAGAACTTTCATGAAGTATTAATATACCTTATCTCAAAAGGAATGGTCGGAGTTGTGGTTAGAATTCCAAAATAATTACAATACAAGGATTATTTTTTCTTCTACTAAACCCTTAGTTCAAAAAGGAATTCTGAATGAGGATTCTACAAGAACATTGATAAAATGTCACAAGTATTTATCATCAAAATTTGTTCAATAAATTTCTGTCACAGTAATATTTTCTTATTACCCTTTCAGTGATGACAAGTCAAGTCCCTAAGAAAAAAAGTCCTTAATAAGAAACAAATAAGGACCAGCTTTTTAAAAAAATAGGTACTAAATAAGGACCAATATTTTCAGAAAAATGGAAAAGTAAGGACCATAACAGGGAGCTAGAAGGCGCCGCAGTTGAAAATTTTACTGTTAAGTAAGAAAATAATGTGAGAAACATTATTTTTTTCTCTGTAAGTGATTTGAAAAAATAAGGACTTTTTGTCAAAATAAGTACCACTTTTGTCCACTTTTGCTTAAACGTCCTTATTAAGGACTTTCCTAAAAAAAAAGGACAGAAATTGTCATCACTATCGTTTGTTCTTATTGTTAATAACATTTCATACGTGTGTTTTTCATTCATATGCATCTTTCCATGGATCAACATGGATAGAAACTTTAAAAGGAACAAAAACAATTATTTTTTTCTAGTTTGAAGAAGATTTCTCCTCCCCCCCCCCCCCTGGTGGCCCCTACTAGAGCACGTTGCTGGAAGCGCCACGGCACAGATATCGGACCAGATATCAATTATCAAATAAAATGAAACATACCGATATGACACCTTCGTCCTCCCCATCCTGATTTACACAAACACTGGTATCTGGTGACGCATCGGGAATGTTCAGGATCACATTGAGGGTCGACAACACACTGGTCACAATTCTCCCCTTGGTACCCTAATGGACAGCTAATGAAAGAAAAGAAACGTGAACATTTAGAAGGATGATACTTTGCATTAAGAAGAGAAATATCCAGACTTTGGTGTTAATCAGGCCTCATTAAACACAGGGCGAATGTGAGATCTTGTCGAAATAGCACCGGTGAATTTCCGATATTTTCAATTAATATTGAAGTTGGAGACAATTTGACATCAGGTGAATCAGAAAAGCAACCGGCGAATGGTCTTAATAGTAACCCAAAGCTCATGCTAAATTCGCCGTTTGCCGGGTCAAATCTGATGGCCTGCTTCTATGTTACATAATTTCTTCACAAGGCTTAATATTTTGTAAATAAATAAATTTGTAAAATTCAAATTACAAATCGAGATGTGTCAACACAATTATCACCATAGTAATGGCAAATCAAGACTTGACAGTCATGTCACAATTCCCCTCCATTTGTTTAATAAAATTTTTAGAAAATAGATTTTAAACATAAATATTTTACAAAATTCACCCTAAGCTATGTTTAAATAAAGGAAATGGCCGTTGAAAAAATAATTGATAAGCATATCAATGTAGTCCATTCATGTCAAAATGTACTAAAAATATAGATTTGCTTACAAACAATGATTTATTAAGATGGCAACTGTTTATGTCATCAATCTTGTTCTACGGTTAATCTCAATATCAAGGGGATAGTTTTATCGATTGGTTTTTAGTTTGGCCGGCAAAAGCATAATTTAAATTGGCGAATGATAAAATTTTAAAGTGATTCCCAGGGAAAATAGTAGAAAAATTCATGGACAAGAATCTTAGGCCGACAAATGACTGAGAATTCTTCATGTTGTTGGACCGGCGAAATTCGCCGTTCACCGGGCCAAAGTTGAACCCCTGCATAAAGCATTTTGATGTATAAAGAAGGAAGAGTTGAATGAACAAGATCTTGTTTTTCTTGCTACATGATAATATGTAGTTTTGAAAGTTGTGGAAGTCTCAATAATTCAAAAACTGTATTCACCTCGTACAAGAAATTTCATTAAAATTCATCACATTGATCAATAATTGAAAGAGGATTTACATTCAGTTAAGGCGATTCTTTGTTTTCTCTCACTCATGTGAAAGAAATAATGAATCTACTTATAGATCTGGTTCGATTCATTTGAAAGAAGAAGAAATTTCAGAATCGTGAATCGATCACGATACAATATATAGATTTGAAGATTCGCAAATGCATGAAAACATTAAAAAAACAAATACGAGTCTTTGTTTCAAAGGAGCAAGGTCAGAAGAGGAGCCCAATTTTCTTAAAAGTGATGACTAGGGTGAAGAGCTTTTAAGTGCCCCTTTTGACAAACCTTAAAAGTGAAGAAACTAATTGTAGCGACAATTTGTTCTCGCGACTTTTCCTGCTCACAACTTTTTTTACCGTTTAAGGTATTATTCTCGCATCTTCAAAATAGATAAGACGACATTTTTGATAAAATAAATCGGCTTATCAAAGACCAAATCAAGAACAAGATGGTGCTAATTTCCTATTTCAACCAGCTCATATAGGAAATTTAGAAAATTAAGTGAATCCGGGACGACACAAGGGAAACTAATGAAATTCATGAAAATAATGTTTTGAGGAAAAATCGAAATTATTAAATATATATAACTGAGAACACTTTGTTGTCTTGATGTGCGTGGAATTACCTGTTTCTCATTATCTATTCATGATATTAAAAAACAAATCAAAATTAAAACTTAAAAATATTTGCCCTAAACAGTTAACAGTCCGAAAATAAAATAAATATTCAAAGAGAATCAGTGGACAAGGTTGACAAGATAATCAATTTCGACATATTCCCTGGAAAATTCCATCGGCTTGAAAATAGGTTTCGAATGACGAAGATAACTATTGAAAAGAGAAAAATTATTTTGATCCGGACGAAAAATCCCTTGATCCGGACCAAAAATAGGCTCTTCCGGATAATATATTTTGCACCTCGACAAACAAACAAATATTTCAGCAAACACTTTCTCATAAGCACAAGACCAAGCTAGGCCCCTCTTCTTCACTTATTCAAAACACTAAGTCGAGTAACGAATGTTAAGCTGACTCATTCACTGATTCATATGTATATTTGATTTCAACGATTACTAATTCAACATTATGAATCGAAAAAGCACAAAGGGGAGGGGCATGGAACTAGATAAAATGATTATAAATAAAAACTTACTTTAACGCGTTTTTTCAAACAGTTAGCTAAAGAAGTGAGTTCTTAACTTTTAAGATAAACATTTACTGGTATGGTAACAACTCGTGTTTTACTGTGTATCATTTTAAATGAGGAAACTTACACAAGGTTAGTAAGTTACAGTTTTTCTGCATCATCAAAAGGCCTTGTGCTTGTCCTCATCAGTCCTCTCCCTTTGTAAAAGAGTATATATATTTTTTAAAAACAAATGAATTTCATATCATTTTGTGTACATTTTGTGTTTTCATCGCATTCTTGAAGTCTCGTATTTTATTTTATTGTTTTTTTGTTTAAAAAGACAAATGATCAGTATATGTGCCGTTTGATTGGATTGGTTGAAAATTATGTTACGCTGTGTCGTCAAGAACCTGATTCAAATGGTGACATTTACTAGTGAGCCAATCAGAGAATGCCATTCTACTGTTCGGCCTATCAGACAAAGCTTAGCTTTGCTGAGGCAGAGATCATCTCAAAATGTGACTTATTTCTCAAGGATGCACATCCTGAACAAGCTGGCTACGTAACACTAAAATCAGGTAAACTTTATGTCAACAATGAATTGCATGACCAAATTAACCTGAACAATCAGCTTTTTTAAATGCCATCCCAAAATATTCAACCAATTAATAGTCTAGATGAGACATTTGAGATGATCCCAAATCCTAAAAACTACTCTCTCTTTCTCTCTCTCTCTCTCCGTGTTGAGACAGGCTGGACGTGTTGGAGCAAATCCAGGTCAATTTCCTTTGGAAGAATATCGTGGGAATATGCATTCTAACACATCAAGAAAATTAAAAGATGGAAATTCTTATGCAAGAATGATTAACCCTGATTACATTTATATTATATTGGAAACTAAAGCAATACTATGCATGATGATGATGAGCAAGAAAATAGAAATGATGATTTTAATAAAAAAAAATTGATGCTTACCCACAAACGCCTGGTCTTATACAACCAAACTTCGAGTTACAAGTCTGATTGCAGATGGCTGAAATTGAAAATGAGAAAATCATTAAAAAATAATTTAAAAGACGCCACGCGAATTAAAAGTCGCACCAGAGGAAAATATAGTTGAGATCAGAAAATGTCCCTAAAATCGCGCAAAATTTTGCGTGACATTTTATTTCTGCGACTTTTTCTGACCGCGACAATATCTGACATTAAAGTAAACCCATTTTTTATCGATCGAATTTTGTCCATGGTTCATGCACTTCTAAACAATCTGAATGAGAAGATTTTATTTCTTTCAGAAGACAAAAATATAATTCCAGCACAAAGGTTTCGTACCATCGCAAGATCCCGCAGAAAAAAACAATAATTCCACTTACGTTGGTCGCACATTATCCCTTTCCATCCAGGGAGACATTCTCTTGAGCCATCTTGCAAACACCTCCAGTTTAAATTCGTTTGATGATCATGGTGCTCCCTACAGAACACTTGGCATGTTTCCTGGTAGAAGAATTGATTGCATAACACTCGCGAATGAAAGATGACATCGGCTCCACGCTGGAGGTACGGTTGCGTCTTCCACACATTGTGTTGGTTATAGCTGAAATTATATGTTTGCTGGCTTATAAGTGGATCTAAATCAAGAGAGAGAAAAAAAGGGAGTTTAAAAAGAGGAAAGAGAAGAAGAATTTAGAGACCAAATGTGGAGATGATAATAAATAATAACGCCGTGGCCAATCTCAAAATTCACCTTTTGAACAGGCCCAGAATCTGCTGGAAAACGGCCAATAACAATATGTATCAATATGACGAAAAGGTCAATCTTGATGTTGGCCCTATTTCTTTTAATCATATTTAAGACGTGGGAACTGTCGTACATTACCTCTAAAGAAAAGGAAAACCCTCACTGTCAACTATATTCTTTTAGTACCAAATAAGATACATTTATGGGAAGCTATTTTGACTTTTCAATTTTGTAAGGCATTTTAACCCCTGCCCCCTGCCCCATACATCGATCACGCATTTTGACAACCTTCTTACTTGAACAAAACAAGACTATACAAAAAAAGAAAAAATCCTGGTCATTTCGATTCAGTATCAACACAATAAACAATCTAAATTTTGAATAAAAATTAGCCACACTATCAGCTTTGCCATTTAGGGCTCATAAGCATTATCCCACCAATGTATCTCAATTGCCATGGTGATAATGTTAACCATTATTACTAATCGTTGAATGATTTTTGTTCATGACAATAATTTGTTAAGAGGTTCGCTTGTCAGCACATTTTTCGAAGACACTCAACAGACAAACATATTATTATCTGTTCAAAATAATATGATAAAATTTCAAAAGAATTTCAAAATGAGCTAAATATAGTTAGTCAGCTCAAATTCTTCGAATGTCTAAATGGTGATGTCACAGGCCTAATATCTTTATCTTGCTAGGCCTTTATTACATAATAGTAATATAACTACTGACGTAAACATCTTCACTAATTTAAGGTAAGAAACTTTCGCGGATCGGCCCAACCGTGAAATCATTGTATTTTGCGGGAATAAACTTTCGCGGATAGATGAGTACCGGAAAAACAGCAGGAATGAACTTTCGAGGGAGAAAAAAGAAATCATTTTTTTATCAATCTGTATAATTTCAAATATTCCCTACAAATATCTTCAAACGAAAAAAGTAAAATTTTGAATAAAGTGAAAATATTGCTGGATTAAACTTTGGCGGATAAGGATTTTGAAAATATCGCAGCGGATGACGAATTTTGAAATATCTCGCGGAATTAACTTCCGCGGGCGGAAAAGGCCAAAAAACGCGAAACCGCGAAATTTTCTGGCCGCGATAGTTTCTGACCTTAAAGTACCAGAAATGAAGTAAACAATCGCAATTTTAAAGATAGTCGGTAAAATCGGAAATCATCGGTAAATTTCTAACTTCACTAGTTGGAAATTACATCATCAATAATTTGATTGGATCACTAAAATTTTTTATTATCATCATACGTTTAACTATAAAACATCAGATTATGACATTTTGATTGGAACTAATTAGATTCTTGATGACATAATTTCTAACCAATTAATCAGCAAATTCACCCATGATTTACAGGCAAGTTGTTTTTTCTCCAGGGACCTCTTCCAGAATCATATTGGCAAAGCAGTAAAAAACTTCAATTGAGTTAGTTCTCATTCCTAGCAACAGTAATCTGGTGACTAAGTTAAGCACAAAAAAGTATGGGATAGGTAGAAAAAGTGATTCTCATCTTAGTTTATAAAATCCTTTTGAGAGACTTGAAGATAAGATGAATATTTTTCAAATCCACGGATAAATAAGCAAAAGTCCTTTGTAATTTGAATCAACTCTTAGAGTGTGTTTAACCCAAAGTTACTTAAGTACTTGGGCTAGAGAGAATTTTAAAATTTTAGAAATTTATGAGCAGGGTTAGCTAAATTATTGTTGTTCTCGCGCAATCCGATTACATTACTTAAACTTAATCTAGAAACTTTTTACCAAAAGCTAAGCTTCACTGAATCAAATTCGAAGTGTGTTTAACCCAAAATTGCTGAAGTACTTGGAGAAAGAGTTATGAATGTTGAAACTTAGATATGTTAATAGCCCACCACACGTGCATTATTCATCAAACTTATTCACGTTTGATCTTATGAACTTGGTTGAATAAATAATACAGGAACTACACATCCAATCCATCCATCTAACAATACAAATATAAATAATTGAAATTTTTTCCTCGAAAGAATATCTTGTGTCAGGAATAATTTATAATCAACATGAAATCAATCGTTATTTTTGTCTTATTTAGGCTAGATCGATTGGTTGAAAAGTACGTCATCTAGAATCTAATTGGATCATTTCAAAAATGCCACAAATTGAAGTCTTAATTTTTTTGAGAAATTGTTCTGTGAACTAATTCAAATCTTCATGATGTAATATTTAACCAAGCAATAAGTTTTGAATTAGATTTAACCCCCTAAAAGAGAGCGAAGTGGAGTGTGATATATAGAAAGAGTGTTTTGGTATACATTGATAATCACTATTCATATTTAATGTGTGATAGGAGAGAAGAATGGAAACTCCAGAGAAAGAAGGCATGTTGAAATGTTTTAAGTAGGGGGACAAATTGTAATTGATCACTTATTAATGAGCCCAATTTAATGTTAAAATAATAGGTGTTTATTATGGTTAAGCGATTGGGAAATGATGACTAACTATTAGGAAATAATCGTAGTACTAAAAAAGGCATAATGATGCAATACACTGTCATTGACCTATAGACTTTTATGTATTGAAATATATGATTGAAATTCATAATGTGACATATGGCTTTGTGTTTTTTAGGCTTCAGTTCTTGGAAGTTTCATTTTAACATGTACATACAGATCAGCAAAATAAATACTGCGAATGAAAAAACACAAGGTACGAGATGAAAATCAAATATAAATATCAAAAAAGAACATCTCGGGTAAAACTAGTATCAATATTTGACAAATTCTAGCTGAACCTTTTTCTAGGAAAGTACGGAAAGAGTACCTAGGTTACAGGCGTTTAGTGATATAAGTTCAAATAATTCCTAGTTAGCTCTAATTCATTTGATCTTCCATTAGACAATGAGGCTAAATTAGTCTCAATCGATCTAAAAACAATACCTTTATAGATGAACTGATGAACATTAAGAAGTGAACTTTCTCCCTTTTGTTTTAGATGGAACCAAATGTCACTTGGTTTGAAGAGGAATATGGCAACACCCATCAACTTCTAGTAAAGGCCAGCCTATCATTGAACCAAATAAAGAACGACCCGTATAGATGTCAACAAAGCATTTTGAAAAGACCTCTAAATGACACCAACCTGCAACGAGCAACTAAACGCAACAGAAACCTCCAAGATTACATCTACAACAGAAACTGTATTTGTAACCATAACGACAAGGACTGCGTCAACGTCTTCGAACACACAGATTTCAATTGCACCGATCACGAGAGCGAAGATAGAAGACATTGCATTTACGACCAACACGAGTGGGAAGATTGGGGCGAGCATAGAGACGCGATTCGGAGAGCGTTTAAAAGACATGGGGTCAATGACCCGGACAATAAGTTCGTTGATAAGAATAGTATACGTCATTATGCACTTGGGCTATTGAGAAAAGATGTTGAAAATTGTGAAAAGCTAGAGGGCAATGCAACAGATATTGAAGGTGAAATTAAAAAAAAGTATTACCCAGTTTAAATGACAGTTTAAATAATATATAGCTTATTATTATTGATTGTAGTAAGTATGTCAGGCCAAAATTAAACCCCTGACAATTGCCTACTAAAATATCCCAGTACTCTTGTGACAAAAACAGTGATATCATATGATAAGTGCTAAAAAGTTAATCAATAAAAGGAACAAGCAAGCAAGCATACAAAACATTTTAATGCCAGATACATTTGAAGTGAAAAGGAGAGAAAATAAAAACAATTCAATATTTGCGTTTACACATAAACATGATAAGCAGAGGTGTCAAGAAGCCTGTATTCACATCAGAACAATACCCTCAAAAATAATCCTAAATGCTCAACAAGCAGATGTTCCGATGAGAAAATCAATAAGTGCATACATAACAGAGGTATTGGGTATCCATGGAGATTTTCACCATGTCTATTTGTTTGCTTAAAATTCTTGTCACATGTCTGTGCAAAAAAAAAGTTATTTGTTGTGCTATTGCATTTAGAGAGGTTATGCTGTAAAAATAACAAAAAAATGGGGCAAAAAAATGCCCGTCGCCATTCTATTTGATGATCTACACTCATTTTTTTTATAAGAAACTCGCTATAAGAAACCCAGGGCTCAAAGGGCTAAAAAATTAAGAAACTCGGGGCTGGATTTGAGGCGACCTAAGAAACTGCTCACACATTCATCTGACGATTATATCACGAAAGGTATGATTAATGGAATAGATGTCTTGTTATTATCATAATTCTTGTTATATTTATTATCTTTCTCCTTTGGTATTTTCTGCTGTTTGTTGGTGTAAAAATCACTGGTAGATCATTTTCTTTTTCGTTTTTGAAACCGATATTTTTAAGTAGAAAATTAAGAAACTCAAATGGGTGGATTTTTAAGAAACTTCGATGGCTCAACCGATTAGCAGTTTCTTATAAAGAAACGAGTGTAGTTATGAAGAGATAAAAGATATTAAGACTAGTACTACGACTAGAAGAAGTGGGACATCTTAAACTTCTTAAACGAGAAAGGTGTTTAAAGATAACTTATTGGTAGAAAGTTTCGCGGGGATAAACTTTCGCGAATGGCCAAAAAACTCGCGAAATCGCGGAAGTTTTTACCCGCGAAACTTTCTAACAAAGTAGAAGATCTCAAAATGAAATTATACATAAAGACTTTTTTCAAAAAGAAGAGACGCAATCATTAACCCAGAAATCATTCTGTTGAGCAAAGTCAATTAGATTAAATACTTAATCCAATTAAAATTTTTTAAAAACTATCTACCTGAATGCGTACTAATTATAACAGTACATATAAATTGACACCATTATTTTGTAAATCAGCACACAAATTGGACCTAATGGCATCAACTATTGTTCTTTGGGGTATGTTAATCAACAGCTGTCCTACTTCTAATATGATTTTAGTCTGAAGAATCGATCCTCATGTTTCAAATACAATTAAAAGTCCCCCATGGGATTTATAATCAAATGGTGTAAATTTAGTATCGTTTAGTTCAGATTAGTTTTTTTTTAGAACTAATAATAATAATGTTTACAAAACCAAATCAAATACTTTTGATAGAAGAGGAAGCGAAAGTACTTCGGTAAAAAAGAAACTTGTCTTAGAAGAGAGAACTCTCGTCTTCAAGGCTTTCAGGTCGGTGTTGTCCCAAAGCCCTTAACTCAAAATGATCATATTTGAATATCATAGTTTCTAAATTAACATTAATTCAAACATACTTTTTTTCTGTAAAATCCCATAAAAATTTCCAATCACTCTAATACATATTCTAATATTGAAATCAAGGCAGGACTAAGGGCAAATTCAATTGAACGAACAGAAATAGAACACCCAAATTAAAAACCCTTTTCCTTAATCAACAAACAAACATTTATTCTAATTCATTCCTTGAAAAAAAAACCTAGCAACCAAATAAACAAAGATTGATAAAAAGAGCTTATAAATGGACGAGGAATAAAATGATATCATCATTTCGTGGCATCACATTCGATTGACCACAATGATTGTATTGGAGGGGAAACCTCTTCCCTGATATACAAATCGTAAATAAATAAGTAAATCCAGTGATACTGACCACATCATGAATAATTCAAAACACTAGGAATGCAACAGTTGACAATAACATCAATAAACAATTGATCGAAAGAAAAGTTTTTCGTTTTTTTCGCGAAAGCAGAGAGAAATGTTTACTGAGTGTAGAGAACAATAAATTGAATTTTATTTGCTAAAAACAAAACAATATCGTTAAATCTGTGAGCGACTTTGTAATCAAGAAATTTTTTAAAAACATTTGCTAGGCCGAAAGTAAACAAATAAATGTTCCCAATATTTAAAAGCCTAATGAAATGACAAAAACTAGGTTTGATAAATTCAAAAAATCAACAAGTCAAATTCAAGGAGTTTTTGATATGACATGAGCAATGATGAAGAAGGAAAAGCTAATCAAAAAACCAAACCGAAAATAATTCATCTAAACAAATCCAATGAATCTTGAGGGAGATGAGAGAATATAAGTCAGCTCCGCCAAAAAGAAAAAAAAAGATGAACATTTCGTAACGTTTCGTATGAAATTGAAAATTGTGACATTCGTGGTAAAATTATAACAAGATTGTGATGGAATCAGATGAATAATCCTTTCTGAGGTGGTCTAGCTAGACCTAAAATCATGACAGACTTAAGAGACTTCTCTAGAGTTAAGCTTTTTGGTTTCTAAAGGGAAAGATAAGTCAGCCTCATTTGGATAAAAAATTAGATGAAACGTTTCACAGAATCACTATCAAACTATCAAACTATCAAACTCTGCATTCGAGGGGCAAATCACTGTCAAAAAACTCTCGTACACCTTGACTCGAATACAAATTGTGTTTTTAGACATCTCATGAAAATTATATTGTTTAAACATAACTCTCGTACTCTTTTGAAGAGAGTGATCTACCCCTCGTCTACATTGACCTAAAAATACTTTTTTTGACAATTTATACCATTCCCATATCAATTCCCAATGTTTAAGTTCTGATGAATATTCTGTATTGACAATAGCAAAGAATGCCCCTCCTAAAGTGCTCCCTGAAAATACATAATTAAATTAACACTGATGACTACCCTACTTTTTGTTTTAATAAGGGGCCAAAATCCCCCAGAAAAAAAGGGAAGAAATAAGTGATTTTTATTGTTCCAGACTCTTACAAAAGGGAAGAAATTGGAAAATGGTATGGGAAATAATTCGGAGTTTTGGCCAAAATATTTACCCTTGAAGATCCAAAAAATTAATAATTTGTTTACATTTTGTAAAAGAACAGCAAAAAATTAGAATATTTTTTGTGTCCGCTTTTTTTCCGAATATCTTTATGGAAACTATGAACTATCATTTCATGTATGTTTACATTTCAGGACAGAAATTCGCTTTGTTTTGATAATAACTGATGGTAAATGTATTTGTTTGTTTATTTAGCTTGAACAAGATTACGCACACGCGTGTAACGCACACGCGTGTAAACTTAAAATCACAAACAAACAAGCAGACCCACGTGGATAATCGAATTTTGCGTGTGTGGAGTCACATATAATTATATCGTTCATAATCTCTCTTAAACCATACAAAAGCATGCTCAATTTTGACCTTCTGCAAAAAGAAAAATATCACTTCAGTATAATAATAAACTTCCATACAGTACATAACTCTTCTATAAAATTTTAATGAAATCTTTTTAGAGAAATATCAGATTCGAGTTTCCGTGAAAAATAAAAAGCCGATAATCTCGCTATTTATTAACAATCTATTTAAGAAAAAGAGAGTTTTGTTTTTATTTTGAAAAATAAGAGAATTGAAATTGATTTTCAATGCTATAGTTTTGGGAGTTATGGTATTTAATCTAATTTACACGCATATAACAAAAAAATGTTTTTTACTTTTTCTCTTAAAGTTTTTTAAAATTTCCAGTGTTTCACCTTTTCTTTTTATGTAACTTAAATCTACTCACAAGTTTTAAAGAGTTAATTAGACTTTTTAAATATCTCCCATAGAAAGTTACTGAAAAGCTATCGTTAACCCTCATAGCAGGTGAATGCTTTCGACAAATAAACCAAACAGGGTTATTCGTAAACTTGGCGCAGCGAAGTCTCAGTTCTCATTGAAATTCACTTTAAATGCACATCTCATGGGTGTAACAAATAATTTAGATACAATGATAATTGGTTAATACTCGCCTAGTGCAACAGTTCACAAACTTAGCGTACTGACTGAGACATTTTAAAAAGTTAGAAAAAAAAGTTGTTTCGCCCGTGAGAAATCTTTTCCTTGGCGTTTCTCGATTGAGTAAAAAAAAGCAGCGCAGAGAAATGAAAGTCAACACAGTGTGTGTTTAATAGCAAGAGACATGACAAGCAAAATAGACAATTATGAATACCAATCTTTTCGAGATAATTCGGAAAATTTATAAACCTAAAATTTAAGAGCTGAATACGTAAGCTACAGTTTGACGGATCGTCATTAATCGAATGCCTCGCTTACAGTACAAAAGAAAAGGTAAAACAGATAAAAAATATGAATGTTGACATAAGCTAAACTAACCCACCTGATGCGGAAACGTTGTCAGATATCCTGTGTCTTGCTTCCATTTTTACATAATATTCCTTCTGTAAAAAAAAGTAAAATAAAACATAAAGAAGGGGAAATAATTATTTAACTAGGGAAGGTACTTACTATGGCAGATGATTGTTATAAAAAACGTAGTAAAAGTACAGATTAGATTGTGCGAGAATTATTTCCCCCTCTTTTTTCTCTCTGGGCGATAATTAGCTAAGTGATTCAAAACAAAACAAATCATGTCTGGTTTGGTTAAATAATTATTTACGGTTTTAAAAGGGGGACTGTGCGTTTTAGTTATGAATGAAATTGAACCCTTTATTTGTACAATTCGGAAAAGTACAAAAAATAAATCTTTTTTAAAAAAAACTAACTTTTTAAAAGAAATGTGTGCGGTATAGAACTCTTTAAGAGATTTGAAACACGCATATCGAAGTACAAATGTGCTTTCGTTTATTCGTAAAAAAAATTGTAAACAAAGATTCGTGCTTAACACGAGATGTGACTGACAGAAAAAAATGTAAAGCATAGAGATTTTTTCTTCTAGAGAAGGTATTTAAGAAAGATATATCTGGCTATTTTCTTTTAAAGAAGACACAAGAAAAATAATAATTCGTCCACATATTTTTTCCGAAACACTTTCTATCTTTTAATAAAATTTTATTCGAATGAGGACAGACGAGGAATGTTTACAAAATAAGAGCCACCCTGCACGGCACAATTCGATATAATTAAAAACAAAAGGTTTATTTATAATTATTAAAATTTCAACACACTGTTATTTACTAATGGACAAGAGGAGGGGCCAAAAAAAATGAATAAGAAAAATTTATCACGTGTAATAATTCAATTATGTGTTATATGAAGAAAACATTTACATGCAACAAAGTTACACACAACTAAAAGATTTCCAATGTTTTTAATGTAATGCCTTAATAATAAAGAATACAAATTAAAAACAAACGCTCACCTGTTCTCGTCTAAGTAAAGGACTACGATCATAATTAGGTTCATTTGAAATATTAAACGTTAATAAATTCTTGAATATGTATTCGGGTACATCTTCTCTACTCGAGTCACTAAGTTTATTTACTTGATCTCTTATTAACTTATTCCCAACATCGTTCGTTATAGGAAATCGGATAGTATTTTTATGCCTCCCTAAAACCGGAGTAGTGATTCTACCAAACCTACAGTCTTGTTTAGAATGTACATCCCCAACGCAGAATGTTAAATAAGTTCTACATGTTCCCGTACAGAAATTACCTTTAGTATCGGATCGCGTCCCTTCGCAACACAATCCATTCATAAGTGTTCCATAAATATTATAGACATGATCAATTTGTATTTCTATCCGTCCTGAGCAGCTAATGATTTTTACGTTAATATGAAAACTCAATAATAACAACATTGCTACAATGTTCGTTCCTCTTTTCATATTTTCCTGAGCTTTAACACACTCAATTTGGCTCTGGTATTGTACCCAAAGTAGTTAACAACCATACGAATAAAGAACTGCAGGAGACGTTATATCTTTTTTTATTTTCGTTAAAATCTTTACATTTCTTTTTGTCGTCTTGCATGCGTCGTTTCGTCAGCAATACATGAAATATACCTGCACAAAACATAACAGATGATATTATAATATAAAAGTTGCATCATGTAAATTTCACATCTATGCGGCGCCTGAGCGCCCTTGATATTTCCATACTAATAACACATACGTTTCCATCAAGAAGCAAACATAACGTATCTATCTTTCTCCTCTAATCACTTACTGAATTAAACCTTTAGTTTATTATAAACTCTATTCTACTGGCGCTAGACATTCAAAATATTAATATAATGCGGTTTCTTCCTGAACGCATGCGCAAAATTAATATATAATATGATAATAAAAAAGTGTAAAAATGTAACAAGTTCTTTCAGCCATCAGTGAAAATCTGAAAACTACAATTTGAGAATAAAAAAAAAATAAAGATGCTTTTAAAAGATTACAAAGAATTTAACTTGACAGAATTAAAATACATAACATAAACTTTTGCTTAACAAATTAAATTCTCAGTTGCTACTATACTGCATATAAAAAGTATACTCACAATTTTTAAATGTCTAATTATTTATCATAACTTGAATTTACCACCAATCTCACGGGCACGTGCCTTTGTTATTAAATCTAAATTTTATCAGCACAACTCATATTTGTATGAATAACTTAATCCTTTGTTGTATGCATTGTTTTGTTTATCTAGCTAAAAGTAATTAAAAGATGCCCAATGATAGGAGTTTATAATTTTAAAGAGCAATAAGAAGACGTATAATTACTATGAAACCAAAAATGTAACACTTTAAATTTGATTTTATATTTCGCAAATAGTATTTCATATTTATACAATGGAGGGGAAGCCAGCTGGCTATTAAAAGGTTTCCTAAAAATTGTGTCGCTTAACTAAATGTTTTTAAAGATAACAAAAACACACCTGCTAAACTTTGAAATAAACGTTTGCAATTAATGCCGAAATAACAGTTAATCTAAACACAATCTTTTTAAACGTAGAAGATAAATTTTCAACCATCGAAAAGATTATTAATGCTACCCGTTACCATAAGTATGACCGTTCTTTATTTATCATAAAAGTTGTTAATAAGCAAACTATACTATTATTTACGTCGTGAGTAATGCTATACATTGGCTAAGCTTATTCTCGTTGGTATGAAGGCAATTTAAGTTGAAAAATATACTTCTCATAACACTACACGTGGCTTAAGAAGACGAAATCTTGAGTAATACAGATTATTAACAAAATCACGCTGTCTAACTTAAAATAGTATCACAACAAAAATAAATTGCAAGACGCCATTAAAATTCCCACATGGGATTACATTTTTTAGATTCGAACGTTTTAAAATGCAGAACATGAAAATGTATTCGAATCCCATGTGATTTTTTTTTTTGAATGAATGAAGCCATTCTATTGTTGTCATAAGAGTTCCTTTTAACGTAGATAATTTTTTATATCAGAGCAATGATCATTGATCAGAGCTTGGAAGTTTGAAATATTTTAATAAATCAGAAAATATTTACAAAAAATCTTGAAAAAGAAAGAAAATTCATGAAATTCAATAAATTAAGATTTTTAACTGCAAACGAAAAAATGCTCGTTGAAAGTTTGGCGGAAGTAATGTTTTCATCAAGAGGAATGATCTTAGCAAGAGGAATTTAAGAATTTAGAATTTCTTTTTGTTAGGTCAATTTTGTGATTCGATTCGAGCTATTTTTTTAATAAAAAATTTATGAAATCAGAAAAAGTTCTTAAAGTTTTAAGCACAATAAAGGGGCTAATTTATTTTTTGAAAATAAGTTTGGCAGAATTCTTTCCCATCTGGCTGCCAAATTCTGGCCGAGTTATTTGAAGTCATGTGTTCGAAAAAAATCTGATCAAATCGCGGAAATCATGGTTCAATCAAAACTAAAAAGATGATATAACCGCCAGAATAAACATAAACAAACCTCGGTTTTAAGAACTCGGCTCAAAGGCGATCGGTATTAACTTTGATGTGACGTCAGAAAAAAAGAAAGGGATCGAAAAATATATTTATCGATTTTGAGCATCTGCTTCAGACTTACACGATTTTCAATTTACGCCTACGGTGCCAGATGGTATAATATTTCGTTATTTTTCTTCCTCTGCTTTTTTATGAATAATAAATAGAAGTCTTCTCTATAGTTTCATACCGTATGATTTCCACGAATTTCTTGCTAATAAAGTTTTGTTTTGTTTTGGTTTGTTTTTGGAACATCCCTAAAGCTTATACCTTGGATCAATCATCCTCTCATTTAAAAGCTTCCTCCCACATCCACTCATGCACTGCCCGGGGCCGGATTCAGAGTAAGGTTCTTAAAGTGTAAATCTTACTTAAATATACATCATTTGTTAATGCACGCAAAAAATTATAAAAGAAAGTAATTAGAAACAACTGGTTTCTAAGAGTAACGGCAAATTTTGATTGTT
>JAUKPT010000204.1:0-23672 GCA_032273505.1 Nanomia bijuga | reverse complement strand
CAGCAATTTTGGACCAAAATATTTTTAGTATCATGTTACTAAAATACTTTATTTTTTTAACCATGTAGTAGTATGCACAATTTAGGACATTTTTCATTTAGTACCCATATATGTTCTGTATTTTAGTACCCCCCCCCCCGTGAGCACAATGCATTATAGATTCATTTTTTTTCTTAAATCGATAATTTTTTGGTCATACCTAATGGGATCATTTTCGGCTCTTCTATCTTTTCTGACTCTACAATATTGCTGTCAATATAAACAGGTCTCGTAATGTATCTTCACAACTAACCTTGAATTCAGGAAATTTAATGATTTGCCGCACAACTATCTTTGCAGGACAGCCACACTTCTTAGATGGTGTTTTCACATTTCGAGTCTTCACCTCTGTTTTGCCATCTTCCTAAAAGGAGAATTTATATTAAATCGTAACTATAATCAAGAAAGAAAACTAAGTGCATTTCAGGTCTTATTTCAATTTTCTGTAAAACCCTCTCCGCCACTTATCTTTATGAATTTCAATAGAAATACTAACTAACCTTCATTCTTTGAAGTTTTTCCTTGCGAGCAGCTTTCAAATCTGTCCCAAACTCACAGCCAAACTGATAGTGACCAACACACATGTGAGGAATACCATCAAATGTTATGATGTCATCAGCACTGTTCTTGTGAGGAATATCCTGCCATAAGATTCGATGACCAGAGAAATCACATTCCGTACCTAAACAAGAATTAAAAGTAAGTCCTAAAAAAAGGTGGCAAGGGAAGATATTTCTCCTTAATACCTAAGGTTTTTGTCCCATCCTTAATACATTCCCCCCTAGTTTACATAATTTGGATAAAAACGCCAACAAGATCGCAATGTCGCAACTAGAATTTCTGTTCAATAGTTCAATAGCATGCAAAAAAGAATGGGTATTAATTTGATGACTTACTTGATAAGCCAAAGTCTTTAGTCTTAATCTGTCCGACAAAACGACACGATGTTTGTTCACAATAACATTTGATTAATTCTTTGATGTCTTCCAATGTCGGTAGGATAAAAACTTGTCCTTTGCTACCCGCTTCTTCATCTTTTTCGTCTTTACTCTCAGAGGATTCAACAGATGGCGATTCAACGATAATAGTGTTAACTGCTTCTTCAACAAATTGACAATTTTCAATATTTTCTACTGATTCTTCAACTTCTTCTGCTTCTTCGACTTCTTCTGCTATTTCGATTGAACCATCATCTTCCACATCTAGAAATTATGCATAGATAAGCATTCCCCAAGATAAATAAGCTATTATTATGGGAGGAAAGTCAATTTTCGGAAGTCAAGTGGGGCATAAATATGCATTGATGTGAAGAATATTTAAACAAGCAAGTTAGAAGAGTAAAACCATGGGGTTGCCCATTTTGGGCCAATTTGGCACAATTTTCGGGACGAATTGTTTATAAGAAGGCCAACTTGATGCAAAAAATCAAGATAAACAAAATTATCTAGTATGAGAACTTTGTGTACAGACATAGAGACGAAGCTGGTATTATAGGAATTATAGGTACTATAGGACTGGCTGAGTGGGTCCAAAAATATCAAAATAACTCATACCATCATCAACAGTAGTTACGATGATCTCGTTTGGTGCATCTTGTACATCAAAATATTGCAAGTCCAAAATATTAACCATGTTCCCTTTATTCACATCACTTTTAGTCTCTTCTTCTTCTTCAGAAAGATTGTTTTCAATTTGAATATCTTGAGTATCCATCATCATTAGCTGCTACTTTTCTAAAGACATGTTCAAAACATAGAAAAGGATGTCATCTACCCAATTACAAATTTGAATTGTTTTCAATTTTATCAATTTCAATGACCACAAAATGCAAAAAGAATGACTTTAAAGAAACTTCAAAGATTTAGTCATGAGTCAGAACAATAATAAGGTTCTGGGCAAAGAATTTTCATGGAGAAAAATATTTTGTTGGACAGAAGTTTTGTTGCCTAATATTTTTTTGGCACTTTGGTCAATAATGTACTCTGATAAATGTTACAAATCACTTATCACAAATGAATAAATGGAAGAATTGGTCTATGGGCTCCATTATATATATATACTGAATTATATTATGATATTCTCCATAAAATCTTCAACTCCATCTGGGATGCTGAGAAAATGCCACATTAAATTTTTCAGTTGTCTCTTCAATACATAAAAAGGATGATAAGTTAGTTAGAGCTAACTATCGTGCCGTCTCACTACTATAGTAGTGATTGGAGTAAGACCGGGTTGTATACTATCATTTATGTTGAATAAAGTATTGAGAGAGAGCTTAAACAAGTCGATAATGGAGAAGCAAGTAGCGATGAAGCTGACAATGAGAAACCCTCACAGCAAAGTAAAAAAACAGTACGCGTGAAAACGAGTAGCAAGAAAACTAGAACTCAGTGTAAGCCCTAAAACACGGACTAGTAGTGTACCCGGACAAGAAACTCGCATTTATGGGGAAAAATTAATGGAGGCCGTTAACTTTGACTACATTATCTCGAGATTGAAATGACTGAAGTTTTTTTTGAATATAAGATAAACTATCGTTAATTAGGGGGTAAAAAGAAATTTTGAAAAAAAATTGGATGGTGGTTATAAACGATTTACTTAATGAGGACCAGATATACATAAATGAGAACTGAATGATATTAAGTACCAAAAACACTATTATATGATATAAGTACTAATCAAATCGACATGATATCATTAATTAAAAATAATGACAAATAGACCCTTTGAGCCAATAATGGGTACAATTATAATGTACTAAAAAAGCAGTTGTAACATAAAATATCAGGTTTGAGAGACAAATCAAGGTATTTCTTCTTAAGCAGCATGCATAAAAGAGTCAAAACACTCACAACGTGTCCTAAAAAGGGCATTAGGGCATTTTGGGGTCCAAAAAGTCAAATTAAGTGAAAAATATTTTGGTCGAATAATTGTAAGAATTGATAAAATAAATGTATACATTTTAACCAAAACAAAACACCTGATAACTTTTGTTTAGATAGTGATATGAAGCTATTATTTTCAAGATATGTTAATGGAGTTATGAGAAACATCTCCACCAGTATTTTTGAAATTTTGAGTTGGTGACGTCATTTTTTGGCACTTGACAGGTTTTTCCGTATATATATATATAGATTATATATGATGACGTCATCACAAAAAATGATGGCGTCAGCAAAATAATGGACCAAAAATCATTTTCTTTAAATTTTTAGGTAGATCATATTAAGGGCTATAACTCCATGAAGTCGCAACCCAATTACATGATTTTTAAAGATTTAAGGGAGGGAGGCACGGAGGAAGCATTTGGTAGGTTTTCTATGTATTTATAATGACGTCATCACAAAAAAGTGCTGACATAGGCAATATATTGAATTTTTCTATGGAGGTCTTTAACTCTGCCAGGTTATACCTCAATTGCTTTATTTTTAAAGATTTTAAAGGGGGGCGGATTTCGCCCCCCAGTCTTAGAGCACTCAAAAAATCCCAGTCCAAATAGGGTTAAGGGTATTTTAATAATAAATAATAATAATAATTTATTCCAGCAAAATCAACGTTTTAAAAGTCAGGTATATATACAATTAAAACAAAAAAAGAAATGTTTATATGCTGACGACATAACAGAGATAGAATTTAAAAAAAACTCTAGTAAGAATATGTTATGCCGTATATATTACTAGTATGAATAAAACAAAATACAGGAAACAAAAAGAAAATAATAATAATGACGAAGATTATATATATATGCAAAATAGACCATGTGTGGAGAAAAAAGGATTAAAACCCGCTAATAAAAGTCCCGAGAAGAAGGCTAATGGGGAAAACGGAAAAAGCAAAATAAACTCCGTCATTATTTGAAATTATTTATAAATAGTTTATAGAAACGAAAATTTTAAAAAGCCCTCTGCGAGAGACAGTTAAAAAAAACCAAAGCCGATAACAGTTTTTTGTGGTACTGATTATTCAAAAAATATTAAAAATTTATGACAATAACAAACGAAACGAAGACAAAACGAACAAATTTTTCCTGTGTATATAAAAAGATGGCAGTTGGTAGTAGGAAAGAAAAAAACAAACATGGCAGTATGTAGATATAGATATATATATATATATATATGAATTTAAAGCAAAAACAAAGACAGTCCAAAGGCAGTTCAATGTTACAAATATTACATTAACAAGTTGTTTGTTCGAGAACAAAAACAAAATAACGTCTAGAGACAAGAAGTAGAATATAAGATGTAAACAACATAAACAAATGGAAAAAAGATGAGCCAATAACTATTTAATGTCAAACTAGTGTAACACTTAGTTTCTCAATGTGATTAAATGTATAATTGCAAATTTTATGCCTAAAGTATTTTCTAGAAATGGGCACATATTGATCCCTTTGATCCCCGTTTAGATTAGTAAAGACCCCAACTTTGGACAAATAACTATGCTTGTCAAACTTTTGAAACAACCGCTTAGAGATCTTTGTATGTTTTATCAATCATGTTGTTTTCTTCTTGTTTTCTTTTTATTCTTTATCGACTTCATCCATGAAGGAAACCATGTACCATCATGTCCAGTATTGTTGCTGATCAATCTATTGTCTCAAAACGCCCCAGGGTGTGGCCTTTTGTGAAGAAAGAAACGAAACAAGATTGAGAACTCCGCAGCTAATTTGCTGTTGCAATCATGTAAATTTTAACTATTTAAGCAATAAAAAGACAATAGAAACCATTCAACCGTCCTGTTGATGATTATCCCGTTTAACATACATTAGTTACTAACACTCCTTTTTCCTTCTGACCCATTCCCTATATCTACCTTTCGCTTTGTGTTCCCTCCTACCTTCATGTTTCATTACATGCAACCAACCTACTCTGAATTTTTTGTCACACGTTGTAAAAGAAACGGTGAAGGGAATCGAAGCTTTGTATTGTGGGTAACCAAGTTCGAAATATTTTGGGTACTTAGTAAGGAACATAAGGAGGGTAAACGTCATATTCACGGTGAATATATCCATCAACACACCGTACAAAAGCAAGATTTTAAGGTTTAGATTTATGTCAAGAATTATAGTTCTAAATAGAAATGATTTGACAGATGGTCGATTCACAAGGTTCGGTTAATCAAATTTACTTTTTTGGGTTTATATTTTTAAGTCTCATGCTGTAATAGTTCCGCCCAGTGCCCGACAAAACATCTTCTTGTGTACCTCCTTGCAAACGTGCGCTGCCACGCTGCCAGAAGTTGTCGGACCCTTCCTCAGAAAAATTGTAAAATATGGAAATATTTTTGAAATATTTTCTGGTCTTTAAGTGACGCGCACCATTTAGTAATAATTCAGTTCAGGGTTCAGATAAGTTGCATTTCTTAGGCAATTGTAAAACCAAGTTAGAAACTATTCGATCGGAAGGTTCATCGAAAAGGTTGATTGTACCAACTACCAATCACCACTGGGCAATTAATAGGGGTCAAAAAACCTGCACGTTTTGTATCCTCTCCCTCCCTGAATGATCATGTCTGGAGGTGTACCATTACTTCAACAGTATCACCTCTCACGGAAGTAAACAACACTAAGTCGTATCCCCTTTCCATCTATTAGTAGCGACATAGTGTGGAATAATACTCGAATTCATTCATTTCTACTGATAGCTCGTATAGAGAAGGTTATGCGCGACATATTTTTTATATAAATGTATATATTTTTTGAAGTATTACCTGCCTGGTCAATGAATTAAGTTATTTAGTATATTGCTTATACTTTATATACAAACTGCATATCTATACTTTATATCTGATACCCTCCCTGGTACTGAATATAATAATTCACTTTATCAATTCTCTCTTTCAAAATCTAATAATTTACTTATTGTATCACATATATTGTGTGATTGAGTCAAATGAACAATTAGTTTTAAAAGAAGGACTTGAGGTTTCTGCGGTTAGTATGTGATCTTGTAAAAAAAGACTTAACATCAAATAAAGAGAATTGCTTAGTGGACGTGGCTAACTTTCTTTTTTGACGTTCGTTCTTTTTTTTGAGAAAAAGAAATCAAGATACGTTTAGATAAGCTTATGTATGTTTCTACTACGTTGACAATCAAATGTGTTATAGATATAATGGATTTTTAGGATAAGATAGAAAAAGGAAAACAAAAGGCGAAAAGGAAGAAAAGAAGATGCTGGTGGATGTTAAAGATAAGATTGTTTTGAGCATGATGCCAACTGCAACTTTATGGCGTGATAAACGTTTTTCATCCTAAAGATCAGAGAGGAGATTTAACGAAAGGATTACCAAGTGTAACGATTTAAGTAACGATAGAAGATTAGTTATTGTTAACATTAAAGTTTTCTATATAATTTGTTGAATTATATTAATTAAATCCTATGTCCTGGTACAAGTTTTATGATTCAAATATATTTCTTATTGTACTGTGTACCAACCGTTCATAGAAGATTAATACAACGTTTTCTCATTTGGCTTTAAACTGGAATTTTTACTAAAGGAAAAGTTGGCCATCATCCCTCACAACAAGATGGTTGTGTTATCGGGAAAGGAGATTGGGGAAATTCGGCGGAAACTTGAAGAGCTGGTCAGCATACTACACGATGATGCAAAGACCATTGATATGCTCACGAAACGATTAGACCGCTCTGAACACGAAAAGAATGATTTAGTCGTTAACGTCGAAAAACTAAAAAGCGAGTTGCAACACGAGCGGCAAAAACGTAAGGAGGAAGAACGAAAGGTTAAAGAATTACAAAAGGTATTAGCACGTGAGCATGCTATCGTTGAAAATATGACAAAAGAAAATGAAAAGACAAAAGAAGAGACAATAGACATTAAAAAGAAAATAAAGACTTATGAAATAATGAATTATGATCTAATGATGAATAGTGAGAAAATAAAAAGGGAAATGGAACAAGAAAAAGGAAGACGAAAAGAAGATGAAAAATTCGCGATGGTTGGGTTACAATATTACGAGCGTCTAGCTGGTCTACAATATTACGAACGCGAAATGGTTCGAACGAGGCGTTTAATCGATTACGGGGCGAAACGTATAGCTTTCTTAAAACGAAAACTAGACTATTGTTTAAACGAATTAGTTGAAGTTAAACGAGAAAATGATAGAATAAAGGCAGAATTGTTTAAATATAAAAATAATTATTGGGACCGAAACATAAATTACTATAGAATGATGTTACAATTACAAAACTTAGAAAGGTTCCTAGAGAAATTCCTTGAACGGAATGAGGTTGAGTTTATCATTATAAGGCATGTTCGACAGAAACTAAGTGAAACCAATTATATATTAGCAGAAGACGCTCAGTATGCTAAAAATCATCCATACTATATTCAATATCAACAAGAAAAACCAACAAATAAGCAACTTGAAGCTGCATTACTTGAAGGTCAACTTGCTTGAAATATGAATTTAAAAGAAAACAGAACGTATTCCAATAGAAATAACTTTATATTGTTGGATTAAGTGTAAATACGAATGAGAAAATGGATGCTTCTGGTGTACCAAAGCTCGGCGAGTTGACAATTCCTACAGTCGTACTAAATTTCTTATCAAGGTTCAAATGATGAGTCACATATGTCGACTACTTATTTGCAATTTTCAAAGTATAGTTTTACATTATTTGTAGCATTATGACTACATTACTAACATAATTCTATTACAATCCAGTTTTTATATCAAAATTCATATACCAGAAATTACGACTGAAACAAGAGTAGTAAGTCAATATTTCCTAGTAAAATGAAATTATTTATATCATCCAAAGTCTGATTACGAATAGAGTTCGAATTAGTTACTAATTAGATGATTAAAGAATGAAATCATGAATCGAATGTTTAAAAAACCTTAATACTGTTACTATGAATTTTCTCCGTCCATCATACTTCAAAGGTAAGTAGATCTTTCTCTATAATCAATGGGAAATATTTATGGATCTGTGTACACATATTAAACCATATAGGCTTATATTTGCCAACAATTCTTGCATGTAGCTATTATATACCTAAGGATCATATTCATCGAATATTTAGATATTTTACAAGAAATTATGATAATGACATACTATAGTCGCTACTTGGTTATGTTGGTGAATACGAACCATTTCTGTTTCAAAGATGGCCATTGCATACACTCCTTTCTTTATAAGAGCAAAGTTGACTTGGGGCTTACTTTTTTTTTAAATGGATCGCAGTCTAAATTTTCTTATAAAGAAAATAGTGTAATTCATAACGATATTTGACCTATGCTTGTCTAAAAAATCAGTTTTAAAAAGAAAACTATATCTGACAGATGCTTACAAGAATTTCTCTATTTAGGTGACTACCTGGATTGTCTTTTCACAGATGACTTAATAAGGCGTTATATCAAGGTTTTGTGAAACTTTTTATTAAAAAGAGCATTATTCAAAACATCAGAAATGAAATAATGGGAAACAACTAAAGCACGTACAAATGTAAGGCTATCTTTGAAATTTGGTTAAGACAGTAAAACGAAATCTATTTGTAAGATACAACTAAGAACGATTTTCCTTAACTCAATTATCTCGTAATTTTCCTAATGGACCAGCAAAAAAATGAGATCATTTATTTAAGAAGAAACTAAGAAACTGGAAATTTAAGGTATATTTTATGTTCATTCAAAATGAATACACTATATCAACTGGAGATAAATAATATGGCAGTGTTATAAGATTGTTTTTGTTTTCGCTATTCATGATTACATGTAAGGCGAGATATGTGGGTGGCTTACAGATTATGAGGTTGGAAGGAGATGCATTTTTGTAAAAGTAGGTAAGGAGTGGATATACCTTGCTAAAGGGTATTGGCCATACCTGTAAATTTCGAAAAACATGTTTGAATTATTATAATTTTACACGAATGCATAAATGAAGTTCAATTCCTTGTTTTTAAATTTATTAAAAGATGTATTTAGGTAAATCTATTTCTATTACAGTAGGTGCGACCAGACCTTTAAGAATAGGCAACTTTATCTTAAAAAGGAAAATTCCCTAGTTATGCTCTGCTCTGATCTGATAGTTTAATGATATCTCAACATATCTCAAAATATCTCAACATATCTCAACATATCTCAACATATCTCAACATATCTCAACATATATCAACATATATCAACATATATCAACATATATCAACATATATCAAAAAAGATAATCAGTCTAAATGCAGGGTCAGTCCCATGTACTGTTTTTAAGGTAAAACCTGATTACCCAACTTTCGATCTAGTTTTTTTCACGCGTCTTTAAAATCTCATTGAAAAATTTGTATATCAAACCATTAGGTTTCCAAATGTTGGATTTTAAGACAGTACGTGGCCTAAAAACCTTTGTAGAACATTCAAATTTCACTAAAAAATTAAAGACATTCTCTTTTAGAGTGCTCTTTTGATTGTCACCAACTAGCCATTTTTTAAAACTCATCAGTGTATTGACCATTTACTTATCACACTTAAATGATAAATGTCATAATTAAAGCTATCACACCTTTCAACTTTTATTCATAGAGTCATCAATCTAAGCCACACCTTTTTTGAAATGTAGATTCAAAAAGGCCATGTCATAGCTCTTCCTAACTGATAACTTATATGCATATGATACGTACAAACTCTATTGATGATATACCTTTTAAGACTTTCTAGTCAAAAGTCATTTTGTCAACTCCATATATTTACACAGAGACACCCTGGGGTATCATTTTCTCGATTTTTAACGATAGTTAAACCACGGTTATAACAGAACGATTAAATGAATTTAACAAGCGTTTTAGACTTAGTTGAGACGCTCTTTGAATTGTAGGCTAGAGATGAAGGTGCTATCAACATTTTCACTTAAGATAGTACAATTTTTTGAAAATGTAATTTTGGTTGTTGGTTATCCCATCAAATCTTAATTCAATTTTCATTCAGAATTTCTCTCCTTTTTCTTCATTCTTAATAGTTAATCTTCAAATTGATAGATTGATAATGTTATTATAACTAAATAATTACTCATGTCGACCATTTTATTATCAGTTTTCCGTTGCCTGGTATTTTTAACCAATACTCAAAAGAATACCCGCCAAAATTGCTAAACATATCTAGAAACTTTATCTTTCTGTTTTACATATAATTCAAAGATTTGGAATTTTTAAGAGAGGACAATTTGTGATAAGATGAAGCATTTACAATTCATGCAATGATCGTAAACTAGATGGAGTGAACTGCACAGGTCTAAAATCAAGTCCACTGTGCAAGTCCATCGGGAAAATATCACTGGAAAGCTGATACAGGACGTAATATACACTTCAGTCTCTTTTAGAATAAATGAAATATCTTTGGTTTTGTGCAAAAAAATTATCGATTGAGATTGAGATTGCATCAAGCTCGGCAAACGTTCATCATTACATGTCTATTTTGGGCAGTTTGACGTGTACGATGAAATAATTTTATGTTTTTCATAGCTTTTCTTATTTCTATCATGAAAATAATTGTGATGATTGTGCAAAATCTAGATCATACCAAATTCAGTTAAGCTGTCAATTACCACGAGGTTTCTATTTCTTTTTCTATTTCTTAAATGTACATAATATCATTGTTGAAGATTTTATGGGTGTTAGCATCGAAATTTTATCAATTTATAGCAAATCGATCATTATCGTTCTTCCATACTTGTTGTATCGACCTGTTCAGGCTGATTGTTTGTAGTGTGAAATATTTGTGACGTTATTCAATCAATCATTCAATTAATGATTCGATCAAACTATTCATCTCTATGTTACATTTTTGCCATGACGAAAAAGGAGTATAAATAGAGAGAGGTCTGAAATAACTTATTTTAATTTCAATTTGCTTAAACTGTGTACATACAATAAGAGACGTTGCTCAATTATCTAGTGTTTATTTTTATCACTATATAGGCAGAAGTAGGAAGAACAAATACGCATAACTTATAACAATTTGTTTCATGATTCCTGTCAAGAGTTATTGAAATTGTGAAAGCTAGTTAACAAAAATATTATACATCTCTTAATAACCTGCAATTTTCAAATGCAATATAATTAATCTTTTGACAGGTATAAATGCAAATGCACCAATCTTCATATGTAATCTGTAAAACAGATTTGACATTTCATCAATGGTTTCAACTGGTCAAATAGTAATCAACCCAAAATGATTTTTCTACAGCTGCATCTGCAGCTATTATCTACCTGAGATATTCTTATATTTTGGTTATTCTATCTACCTTTTTGTTGAATTTGATTTTTTTTCCGGCTATCTACCTGAATCTGCACTAAAGCTACACTACTGCAGTATCTTTTTGGGATAACTAACACAAAGCAAGACAATCTATTTTAAAGAGTGAATTCAGATTTTGAAAAAGGTTATTTATAGAAATGGTAATGAGAAATTCAAATCTGTCTAGTTACATTATTTTATCATATTTAATCTTATTTTCAAAATTAATCAGAACTTTTCATTTTATAACCATTTATAGATTGATCAAGGATTTTTATGAATATATACATATGAAACTTGATGATAGTAATAAGGAATTTTCATTGTAGTCAAAGGTTATTTTTATAAATTTCTCCGTCAATTGTGGTCTTTTACTGACTGAGTTATACTTATTTTATCATAATAAACCCTAACTAGACCACCTAGTGGTTTTGATGCAATTTTTAGACCTTTTTAAAGACAATGACTAAAATATGAATAGAATTAATCAATGCTCATCGTGTTTTTCAATTTTATTTTTGTTCCCTTTTAAGGAAGAATAAATGTTACCATTGATTTAGAACAAACCTTCTTTCTTTTCTCAATGGTTGGAGAAAAAAAGAATACAAGAAGAAATTAAATTGCGGTCAAATGAGCAATGCACCTTTTTTCATTCTTAATTCAGTGAGTGGAGGTATTTATAACTATTATTTCATAAGGTTTTATATAGAACACCTACCGAATAAGAGACAGCAAAAAGAAGTATGGTGTCTATTTCTTATATAAATAAAACACGTTTCTATGCGCGGCCTTTATGTTTCGGGGAATGAATGCATTTTTTTCAATAACCTCATTTTACTACTCATAACATGTTAAATGCCGAAAGGAAGATTTTCAGTCGTATTTTTTTGTTAAAATCCGATGGAATTAATACAAAATTTTTGCACTCAAACGTCCGCTTCCGGAGATTTACCCCCCGGAAATTTACCCCCCAGAAAAATACCCCCCGATATTTACCCCCCGGATATTTACGCCCCAGGAATTAACCCCCCGGATGAATACCCACCACGGATATTTACCCCCCGTGGATGTTTACTTCCCGTACTTTTACCCCCCGGATATTTATCCCCTGAATATTTACCCCCCTTCAGGTAATAATATGTTATATTTAATCATAAACTTTGAATATGATAACAAAGTTAGATCTAATCATTTCATAATTTTGGTATATTTGATACATTAACACTTTCTAGTTTACGTAAGCTTAATTCAATTATATTGCAAGTTATCATCACTAATTTTGATTACTGATTTAATGGGTTTAAACTTATGTAGTTTTGGAATGATGACTTTATCTAATACCTTCATACCTCAAAGAATAGAAATGTCCGTACCGGATAAAAAGATTCAATACAATGCAGAAGCGTTTTATTTGAAGTTGCGATTTTTGCTGATTATGGAAACAGAGACACCTTAGAATATTTGAGAGGTATTCAGTATAATGTATTTGCTATCGTAGATTAAGGTAAATAAAATGTTCTAACTAACTAACCTAATCAGGACATAAGGGAACCAACAAGAAATAAAAGCCATATGTAATATCTTCGTGAAGCTTAACTAACCTAAGTTATGCACCTTCTTTTTTTGCTTTTTTACTCAGTGTTTACCCTTAAATTATGGAAATATTATTGACGAAGAAATATATTCTTTTGCAACTATATAATCTTATAGTGTAAAAGACTTGTTTTATAGGTTCGTAATTCGTTCAATGGTTTGGGGGATGAAATATGGGGGGTAAATATCCGGGGGATAAATATTCAGGGGTGAATACCCGGGGGGTAAATATCGGGGGGAATTTTTCAGGGGAATAAATTTCCGGCGGTAAATCTTTGGGAGCGAAAAAAATAGGTGTTCTCGTGAAAAATGTGTATCCCTTGCAAAGGTTATTGTCACACCCCTAAAATAACCCTCCGGAAGAAGGTCTTTCATACATCCAGTCTGGAATCCAAGGGTAGCGAACACCGATATGAATACGCCGGCGTACTCATAAAAAGCCTTTAAACAGCAGAACAAAAGTACAAACAATAGAAAGTTTTTTATACCGGCGTACTCCTCTAACTACGTCAGCGCATATCCAGCGTACGAAAAACGTTTATTTTCAGTAGTTTTTGACTTGTTTTATGAAAGTGGCCAGGTGTATTTGCATTGCTAGTTGAATGGCACGTAGTGCTATGCCATTTGTCAACACACTTCCATTCATGTAGCGAGGTAACAGTAGGTGGGACTATAGCCGTGAGCGAGAAAGAATTGGACGCATAGTCTAGTGGTTAATGCGTTACTTTAGCACCGCTATGACAACGGTTCGAATCCTTGTCGAGTCATATGATTTATAGATGATTAAAATTAAGAAGGATTAGCCACTAGACTATGTAGCTGGAGTTTGTCCCGGCTTTGTTAGCTTGAAAGTCCCACGTAGGGTTCTGTTAAATGTTGTGTGTGTGTGTCGTCCTGTGATCCCAGCCCAAGTAGTAGTGCATAGTAAATTGCTTAGTAAATTGCCTCTACTTGGGATGTGCGCTGGGTATATAAGCAAAGATAAAAAAAAAGCCATGGCCTCGATAAACATGTCATAAGCTTTACGTGGCTGTTCCATCCAGCCTTAAACTTAAACCTTATGAAAAGATGATACTCTGATTAAAACAGAATAGAACAAAAATAGAGCAAAATTGATTTGTTTGATGAAAGTGCGAAGGTGTATTAGCATTTGTTAGTTAAGAGAGAAGACAAGATACTTTGAGTAAAAGGCAAAAATAGCGCAATTGTCTCATGAAGGGATGTTGTCGATGTCTGAAATTAAGACAACCGATATCCCGAGACATATCTTTCACCCAATCTCATAAAAATACGCCATTTTCTGCTGATAGGTCGCAACTGCTAGTCTGCGAGGAAGAATTGATGATTGACATGACCACGGACAACCTTTTTAAGATTCCACTCTGCATGCCTTATCGGTAAAAATAAGTCAGCAAAAAAATTTTTGCCGACTAAAATTTCGAATTTTGTCACTCTAATGCACATATTTTGCCACCCTTTTGTTTAGTCATTCAATGTGTTCCACTTGCAAGTCCGATGAATGGGTTCAAAGAATGTGATGGGGTTGAAGTCGGTTCTGTTTGTCAGTTTGGTTGTAACCATGGTCACAATATAATTGGCAATTTGACCAGAAGAGTATGCAGACTGGATAAGTCGTGGTCTGGAGGTTCCATTTCTTGCTCAGGTAAATTTCTTGTGCATTATTTTGTTTTATTGTGTTTGTGAAATAGTCTAAACTTTTGGAATAGATTTTAACATAATAAATATCATAGTTATTATATCATATGGTTAGAAAACGCCATTGAAATATGACAAAGATATCGTCTTATCTTGAAATGAACATTTGTGCACGGCTAATATCACGTGACTTGAAATTTATGACTGTTTTTAATATATATCAGAATTACATTTATTTTTACGTGTTTTCATAATTGGTTACTAAAAATGGTATTGTTTCGGGGAATCGTTTTCATCAATAGATTTCAATACATTGGATCATTATTTAACCGTGTACAACATCTACAATAACATAAAACAATATGTTTCATAACCATTAGATATACTAACTATGTAAAAATAGGTATACAAAGTAAATAGTAAGAACCCACAGAAAAAAGGTAATTTTAATTTTCTCTAAAATTAGAGAATCTATTCAGGTTCTAACTACAACAACGCTATAAACAACGCTATTTTATTGATTTCCGAATTTTCAAAAGAAGATACATGTGAAAGTTTTGTTCGTTTCTTATGATGTTCCGGAGGTCGAACTTTAATATTGATAAAAAATAATCACATTTAAATTTTGTTTTTATATTTTCTGCAGCCATCAAATGCGCTCCACTGTCACGTCCGGATTACGGCTATATGGAGTGTGACGGGGATCGAGTTGGTTCGGTGTGTACGTCCGGGTGTAACGATGGGTACAAACAGAAAGGAAATGTTACCCGGACATGTCAAGTAGACGGGATGTGGTCGGCCGATGACGTCACGTGTCAAGGTAAGGGAAAATTCCTTTGATGCATCATTCATAAAAGTTGGCATTTATGACGGCTTGGTGTTATTTGGAAACAGCTGATTTGGTTTCTATTTCTGGTCTGCGTTTTCTTTTCTCTAACATTTTTATATTTTAGAATAATAACGTGGAAGTGAGATGAAAGATAAGTAAATTCATGAACACTGTTTCCGAGAAGAAAAAAAAATACAACATACCGTAAATCCTAAAGTAAACGCCCCATTTCTTTTTAACGCCTCCCTCTAATAAACGCCCCCTCTTAATGAGTGGCGTTTATTAGAAATCTGATATTGATGATGCCAATGTGTTTTTCAATCTTCTTGATGTGGGCGCTGATGATGACGAGTTTGTCCATGCTGTATCATATAATTTGATGTATGGTGTTGTGTTGTGTTTTCAGAAAAAACGCTTGGGGCGTCTATTTGGGGATTTACGGGATACAAAAAAGAAATAAAAAAGACCCAGAAGAATAGCGCTTGGAAATTGAAAAAAAGTAAACTTCTCTATTTCTTAACAAACCTTTTTAAACAACCTTTTCTTTTGTCTAGCGAAACAATGTCTGCCCTTAACTGCTCCAGTGAATGGTTCTATCATCTGCAATGGTATCAACACGAAGTCTGCTTGCCACTTCCAGTGTCGCGCAGGTTTTACACGAAGTCATAACTTAACAAGGATATGTCAGGGAGATTTGACCTGGTCCGAAACCGAGGTCCTTTGTATAGGTAAGATTTTTCTTTTCTTTTCTAATTTCTCTTCTTCTTTTGTATGTCTGCTAGGAAGCAAAGTAGCACTTTGAGAAAGATTTTGGTGGAAATAGTTTTGGTGGATTCAGCGGGGATAGCGAAAATACAGAAAAAATCCATCAAAATATATTCTGCCTTATCGGACTAAAAAATCTCGGACAAAAGTGGCAAAATTTTCCGTAGGTGACGAAATAATTTTGTCCGACGAGAAAAAAGTCCTTCATTTTTTTGTCCGATAAGGTACACGATCCCTTCTGTATCCATGCGGAGATGACGTAACCGATATAATACAGCATCTTACATCTTATAAAGCAAGTCAAACCAGGTCAACCATGTCCATATTATGTAGACAGTTGGTACCTGACGAAACACTAGATAGGCCTAAAGATACGACTTCGGCAAACCTGTAACCCAACCAACATTCACTTTTAGATCATGATGAATGTGCTAAGAAGCCTTGCGCATGTGCAGATGGTGCTAATGGTTGCCAGGCTACGTGTATTAACATGGTTGGTAGTTATGTTTGTGAATGCAATCCAGGCTTTTATTTGGATCCTTCCGGAACAATATGTAAAGGTGAGTCAGATGGTTATCTAGGCGCAAAAGGAGAACAAATGTAGGCGCCAACCATGGTAGGCTATAAAGAAAATGTTGGGTTTTATATTCAAAACACCGTTTTATGCATTTATTTTGACTAAAATTTGTAATATTTTTCCGAATCCAATTCATGTAAGGGGAGCTGTAATCCCACATCCCTCCCGTCTCCTGCGCTTAAGATTGTTATCAAAAGGTGGTCCATAAAGATGGTCAAATTGATGTGGTAATTTCTAAGTGGAAATTAGACAAACTTTTGAGATGACCACTTACGTCGGACATTTTGTCCGACAGAAATTGTGAATTTGTCTGACAGGATCTTTCTGTGTACCTGCATAACACTCCCTCATCTTTTCTCTTTCAGCAAAGCAGTGTGAACCGCTCGCCCCTCCTAACTACGGCTCGATCATCTGTAATGGTATCAACACGCATGCGGGGTGCAAGTTCGATTGTAAACACGGGTTCAGAAGAAGCCACAACACGACAAGGGTGTGTCAAGCAGACTCCACGTGGTCTGGGAACGAGTTCAGATGTTTAGGTAAAGTAAAATCTCAAAACAAACAGTAATTATTTCCATTTAATTATTGACAGTTATTGTGACTAAATTTCAATTATAAAGTAGATTTTGAATTAAACTTGCTGAATTTGACAATTCGTAGGCAATATTGATATTTCCTGCCATAACTGACAAGGACAGTGCATAAGAA
Source organism: Nanomia bijuga (assembly GCA_032273505.1). Lineage (NCBI taxonomy): Eukaryota > Metazoa > Cnidaria > Hydrozoa > Siphonophorae > Agalmatidae > Nanomia > Nanomia bijuga. The sequence continues at coordinate 6,259 of JAUKPT010000204.1, read as the reverse complement.
TATTTGGTTAAATTAAATATCATGGTCAATTCTTCTTGCTGAAATATGCAATCTCACCCACTGACTTAGGGGTTGTCTACAAATTATGGTAAAATTTGCTGTTCCCATTTTTTTATTTAGAATTTAGAATTTCTAAGTAGAATTCGGGGTAAAATTCTGCATAGTTAAATAGTTAGGAAACATATTGTTATATGTTATTGTCGATGATGGTACGAATAATTAATCATCCAATTTATTGAAATCTATTGATAAAAACGATACCGAAACAATACCACATTTTTTAACCAATTTGGAAATTTTTCAGTAAGCTATCCAATCAATTTTATGTATTGTTATAGATACAAGACCTATGCGTGGTTTTGGGGCCAAAATTTCATAATGTAAACATATCGTGACGTAATGGAAACAGGTCTATAAAGTGTCATTTCAAAATTTGGCAACAATTTCTTATAAAGTGTCATTTTTTTTCCACTCAGAGAAGAAAGACATTCCAACTAGTGTCATCTCAAGACTATGTTAGAACCAAGATTTCATTTGATCTTGTTCGAGCTCAAGTCTTGTGCATTAGAGGTTCAAGAAAGCTGTGGAGCTCAAAATTCGACACAAACGATGCTGAAGTTGTGCAATACCGCTACCGGACATATACCCCCCGGACATATACCCCCCGGACATTTACCCCCCGACAAATACCCCCTGGACATATACCCCCCAGACAAACACCCCCCGGACATTTACCCCCCACGGACATATACCCCCCATGGACATTCACCCCCGGACATTTACCCCCCGGATATTTACCCCCCGGACATTTACCCCCCAGATATATACCCCCCATATTTGATAACAAAGTTTCATGAGTTTGGTTTTGAGAAAAGTTTTGTTTTTATGTTTGTAAAAATGCTTATTTAATGTCATATTTTCTTGTTTTTGAAAGAAAAATCATAAGCATATTCTGAATCAATTATCTATTGTAAGTCTACTCGTGAAGAATTCTATTGTTTATCTTTTACATGACATACCGCCCGGAAACCGGTAAGTTGAGATAATAGATACGGTATACTTTTGATATAATCGGTCATCCACCTTCATCTTCATCAGAAATGTGATATCAAATATTGATATAATTATCCGAAGTGTAAGTCTTGCATTTGAAAATTATCATTGGATTAGTTCTATTTGTCTTTTTGCACCCCCCATAATTACTTTTTCAAAAATGCATTCAGAATACGAAAAATTACTGCATCATCTGCAGTTTCCGGTCTTGAAAAGAAGGTGATAATATATTTTTACACCTTATACCAGTAACTCGTATTTAATGATTTGCCTCTCTGATCATTTAACTTTAAACTTTATAACTGTAACTAAATTTGATGCGAGAGAAAATTGTAATTTATCATGGAATTCATTAATGGCAGAAACGGATCACAAAAAGTTGTTTTAGAAACGTACATTTATGTAAAGCAGAAAAATCTAGCCGGTGGAAAAATATCGTGGGAATGTGAGAAGAGGAGAAACGGTCGGTCGTGCCGGGCGAAGATCCAAACATTAAATGGAGATCTTGTCGGAAGAACTAACGAACACAATTGTACAGACCTTCCTAATAGAGCTCGAGTTGAGATGGTCAAAGGTCGCAACGCTATGATTCTTCAAGCCGAAACATCTGATGAATCAACTAATGGTATAATTGGTGCTAATGCTAGATTTATGTCGGAAGCAGCAAAATCGCAGCTTCCCAAGTTGGATTCAATTCGGCGTGGAATACGTCGTGCTAGAGCTGAAGAAAATCCCATAGCTCCACATCGGAATGATCAAAATTTCGACATACCAGACGAATTGAAGTTTTTAGAAAATGGAGAATTATTTTTACAATTCGACAGTAAAGATGAAAATAACGATGTTGACAATAATCGAATGCTGATATTTGGAACAAGAGAAAGTTTAGCATTTCTATCAAATTCTCCGAACTGGTTCATGGATGGCACATTTTCTGTTGCACCGCCTCAATTTACTCAGTTGTATACGGTGCATGGACTAAGAAACGAGCATCACGTTGTTGGTTGTTACGTTTTGTTACAAAATAAAACGAGAGAAACGTACACTGTAATGTTGGAGAGAATTCTTGATTTAACTAACGCATCACCAGAATCTATCACGATTGATTATGAGCAGGCGTGTATCAGCGCCATTCGAGTCGTATTTGAAGATACAACTATCTACGGTTGTCTGTTCCATCTCTGCCAATCGATTTTTAGAAGAGTGCAGGTTGAAGGATTGAAACAAAGATATTTGGACGACGAAGACTTCAAAACGAAAATACGCATGATCCCAGCACTTGCATTCGTACCGACAGATGACATTCAAGATTCCTTCGATGCCCTATCCGATCATTGCGACGGTGAGGAAACAGTGATTTTAGACTATTTTGAAACTAATTATATAGGTGAAGTCCGTAGAGGAAGAAGAAGAGATCCATTATTTCCGCATGAAATGTGGAATGTATACCGCCGTGTCGAAAATGAACATCCTCGCACAAACAATCTATTAGAAGGATGGCATCGTCAATTTAATTGTTTGATGCAAATTGCCCATCCTACAATTTGGAAGTTTATGAAAGTTATAAAAAAGGATGCCGTCGTACAACAAGTACGTATTGCTCATTTCAATGCCGGTCAGCAACCAGAGGGACAGAGACGAGTCTACCAAGATCTTAACAATCGCTTAATGACATTGGTTAATGATTATGATAACAGAGATATTTTGGATTACTTGAGGGGAATCCAATTTAATTTATCTACGTAACCTTGTAATTACTTTTTTCTTTACTTTTTCATATATTATCTAAAAATCTTGACGCTTTTCGAGTCTTCTGTTATCTAAAAATAAGATTAATTGATATTAGTTTGCTTAATAATCCTAGCTATTGAATAAGAGGAAGGTTAGATATTTAGGGGGTAAATGTCGAGGGGGTAAATGTCCAGGGGGTAAATGTCCAGGGGGTATTTGTCGGGGGGTAAATGTCCATGGGGGGTAAATGTCCGGGGGGTATATTTCCGGGGGGTATATGTCCGTGGGGGGTAAATGTCCGGGGGGTGTTTGTCTGGGGGTATATGTCCAGGGGGTATTTGTCGGGGGGTAAATGTCCGGGGGTGAATGTCCAGGGGGTATATGTCAGGTAGCGACATTTTCTAACATTTTCCTTAAAAACCTTTAAAGAAAACATTCAATGACGTCAATAAAAACGTTCGGACAGAACCAAAGGGTTCGATTTAATTGACGTCATAGACCTTTTCCGAGTTAAATTCGCCATATTGCTCGTGGGGGCAAATATAACATGAAGGACGCATTTTATAGGCGGATGTATAGGAAAAATAGTGTTCATAAAATAACAATTAGATGCATTTTATTGAATAAGATTAAAATTAGTAAAGACATTATATCTATGACAAAGCATCTAGTGATTTAAATAGTTTATTTAAAAAGTAATTAAATATTCATGACATATTTTTATAACTGTTTAGAATAGACAAAAACCACGCACACAAAGCCGTTCAAAACATCTGAGTTTCTTCTTATTTTCAATCATTGAATTCTACAATAGAAATCACATCTTTTTAACATAAAAGGGTCTATTTGTTTCGTTTTCTAAGCGTAAATGATTAATTATTCACTTAATATATCTTTTTATTATTTAATTATCTATTCAAAACTTATTTCAAGTTAACAACAAAGAATTTAATGATTTACGGTGTCCCAACGACAAAATGGCAAATTTAACTCGGAAAAGGTCTATTGCTTGGAGGTCAAGTAAAAAGTTTTCTCGATCAAAATCTTTTGTGTTTTTTTTGTAACTTTCTATTTATGGTGGTTTAAATTCTGTGTCAAGAGATATGAGTAGAATTTGTGCAAGATTATCCGATATAGCTAGAGTAAGATTGCCTGAGATTCCTTGGCTGAAATTTTGTAAGTTAGAAAATATGTTTTCAATAAGAGTTTTGAGTGAGAAGTTATTCTTGTTGGATGAATTATATGTGGAAAAATTGTGCGACTGTGATGATATCGAAGTAATCAGATGTATATGAGTCTTCATCTACTTTCATCAGGTCAGTATCAAAATCACCTAGCAGAAATATATTATTTTTATCATTAAGTTTTTCTAGTAGTGGTGATCATTATTGAAACAATTAAGATTCATTCAGACACCCCTGTAAATACAACCAATTATTGAGTTCTTTTTGGTTGGAATAACTAATTCAATGAAGGGAGTTTCAAGGTATTTGGGTTTATACATTAAGGATGTTTATCTGAGATGTATAATAAAGTTCCCCCTCTGTTGGCCTATGATGGAGTATGATAGTAAGAGAAGCCTTTGATGTTTAAGTCTAAATATGGTTGTGAGTTAGTGTTGATTTTGGTTTCAGATATACCTATAATGTTAAATTGGAAGTTAATTAAGGATAATATTGTTACCAGTTGGTCTATATGCTTAGCTAAAGATCCTATATTAAGATGGAGCAATGAAAAGGTTTTCCCATTGATTTTTTGGTGATTTAATTCTGTTATTATAATATATTTGCAATTGAGTAGAGATTGTCAAGATTGTTTATTTCTTTGAAAAAAAGTTTAATATCTTCAGATGGAATGATAATCTATTTTTTTCATTTTTATCACAGTAAAAGGGAAGATTATCTTCATTGCACTTACGACACATGAATATTTCTGGAGAATAATTTTCTTTTAAATCAATCTTATTGCATTTCAGATGTAAAAGAGATTTACATATTAAGCATGATTTTTTTGGCCTTTTCTGAATTTTTTAGGATCACAGATTACACATGTAATATATGCTGTACCATTTTAATACTTGAATAAAATAAATTAAGTTTAAAGTGAGATCAAAAAATTTATAGCATCCTGTGGCAAATTTAAGATGAGAATCTTAAGATGTATAAAAAATTCTATTTATATTTCCATTCTCAGTTTCCTTAAAATTAAAAGTCCCATTAAAGGTCCAGCACGAATATCAATGTTTGTTCTTTTTGAGTTGCTTACCAGTTTCTATTATTTTCTTTGTTTCGTTAGATAGATTTTCTTCGATGTATATGTCAGGTAATCCTTGATTGGACCCGTCTTTAATGTGTTTTTTTCTTTTGAGGACTCTGATCGTGTCTTTTCGATTTACCATTCTTACAATAACCTTTGCTGGGAATCTTCCATCTTTTTTTAGACGATGGCAGGCCTGTATGTCTTTTTTTGATAATTTTTATTCCATTCTATGGCACTGTTGAATTAATTAAAGTCATAACTTTATTTTCCAGATATGCTTGAGGTATATTATCTGGTATCCCAGAAATTTCAAAGTTCTCTCTTCGCGTATATTGTTCAACATTTAGTACGCGTTTTTCAACTAGAACACATCTTTCATCAAACTCGTCCAGGTCGTATTCAATATCGTGTTTCAGATTTTTATTTTCATTCTTTAGTTTTTCCACTTTTTTTTTGTCTTCTTCTCTATATTTTCCAAGTTCTCAAGACGTTGAATGAATGGAGTAAGTTGAGAGTTAGCGTTTTTCTCATTTCGTTCTTTAAAGCTTTTTGATGCTCTTTAGCTAGGTCCTGGAGATCAGTGTTATTAAGGGACATAATATTTGATTGTAATAAAGTTTTTGATAGTTCTTGTCATTTCTGCTGTAAAACTGTAAAGATTCCAATTTTAAAACATTTGAAGAGGTCGACCGCTCCGTATGTATGTCATAGTAAGGGTGTAATGCAAAGTCCTGCATAATGAAGTGATGTCTCTTCAGTTAGTCTTCAACTGAAGAGTCGACTGCACTTCATATTAAAGTTTCGGCTTTCGTATTGTCATTTTAAGTCTGGCATAATCAAAATGTTTTATTTCTTGCACACATTCTGAGTCAATAATATTGGTTATTATCCAGGAGAGAGAATTTCCCACTTCTGATACCAATTTGGCATCAGTCTTCTCCGCAGTTGTAACCTTATTGATTACACTAACCAGAGTTGCCAAAGACTCTAACATAATACTTCTATATTTAAAAGGATTTCATGAATAAGCCTGCCTGCATATATTTTTCTCTGACATCCCTGTAGATGGAACAACTAACAGGTACGTGAGTCTCTTCTTCGATACTGTCGGAGTTGCATAGCCTGCAGAGTAAGGTAATGTAAGGTAAGGTATGCACTTATGATGGAACAGTCATGCATAGCCGTAGGCTAATCCGCGGACTATAGCTCCATCTAG
>JAUKPT010000203.1:0-23677 GCA_032273505.1 Nanomia bijuga | reverse complement strand
GTGATTGACTTGGGGGGTGATTTGTCGGGGGTGATTGTCTCGGGGGTTAATGTCCCGGGGGTTAATGTCGTAGAACCAGTGCAAACCTAAACCCATGCCTACTTTAACTTAAACCTAAAATACCTTATCACTATGCACTTTTTGTTGTTTTGTTGTTGTTATTTTTCCGTAACTAATTGTTTGCCATGGTCCACAATAGAATAGATACTTCGTCAAGAAGCCCTAATTATTTGCCTATTTCTTCTTAGTTTTTCCCCGGGGGAGGTACTTGCCCTAAATGATATATGGGGATTGTCGCCCTCTCTAATATGTTTTTTTAAACTCAGAAAATCATCCCCTTATGGCCAGCCTCTTCCACAGCAAGGTCATTTTCTTCCTTCTGGGTGGGTGATTTTTCATATACTGCGGTGATCATCCCTATCTATTGTTGAAGGAAATAACCCCTATACACATACACAAAATATAATTTTGGTCTGGTACGGTTTTATTGAAACTAGGATGCATTGAAAAGTTGTTGGTGAAGTCCTTAGCTATTGCATAACCTAAAAATCACTATTCACCTTCCCTCTATTAAATGTTCTGTCAAATCTCTTTCAACTATGTACCAAATAAACCATTCCGTTTCAATTTAAAATCCAATTTTTTTACGTTATTTCACATACTGAATTATTAATCACCGTCTTTTCATTCAATAGGCATTTTGCTTCCTGACTTTCGTTCCTGATGGTGGCTTCGTAAAAAACGTATTTTCTTTTTGAATTTATGGAATGTCTTTCAAAATATTTTCTTTTCGTTTTACCAAGAGCATGTCGTTTTCATTCCAGTTTCATTGTGTTATGGGAAAACAAATAGCGTGAGATCTGATACATGATACGTATTGAAGAGACGAGATGTGGAAACTTTTTCATGTGTTTTATGTTATGTTTAGATTGGTTCGAAAGTTTTTTTTCTATTAACAATTTGGAAGACATTATTTTTCTCTTTAATGCAACTTTCTTAGTTTTTGAAGAGGATTGTTTCGTGATTTCAAATTTTAAGTGATACTACCTTATACATATTTTCCAATTCAATATTACAATCTTTTTCTCAATTAGCTATACTAGTTTTTTTTTTCACCTGTTTATATCATTACCAACATTGCAAATGTGTCTGTAATCCACTAATACAATTGTTTGGCAAAGGTTGTCTTCTCATGCTAATTTATTTATTTATTTTTGTTTTTTTTCCTTTTTCCTTGTTGAAATAAATCAGATTGCAACAAAATAAAATATGATTAAAACATGTTATTTTTTGTCTGGGAAATAACTTAGAAAGACCAGGTATTTAGGCCCTTCATAAGTCAACAATTTACCAATTTAACATTTACAGAAAATATTTTCTTTCTGTCCAACATCTTGTCACAGTAAACTTTTCCAGTTTTTCAATGTCAATCTGAAAAACCAATCAACTAATCAATATATTTATACTTCTTTACTTATATCTTCATTTACTTGTGAGCTACCAGTTAAGAGAACATTCTTTGATGCTTACATTTTTTCCAACTTTTGCAAGATAACAGATGAAAGACATTCCACACATGCCTTTCATACAATTTGTTTTATTCGACTTGCATCATTCTCTTTTTCTATATCTTCAAAGGTAGACAATGCTTTGGAACCATCACAAAAGTTTGCCTAATTGAGGCTAATGATTTGTTGAAATAACAACAACATGAATCTGAATGGGTTGTTTAAAATGATATTGTCATTTTTGACAATTTTAAATCAACCAATCAGATTCTTGATGGTGCAATATCCAATCAATAGTCTAAATTAGACAAAGTTTTGAGACATTTTTGTCAGGACAATTCATCTTGAAATTTGCTCAACAGGGAACTATGAAAAATATTTATAGGTCTTGAAGAAGGAAGGAAAATGAAGCTTTTTCATCAGTTCTTGGAAGAATGTTTGTCATTTTCTTTTCCTTTATAGACGTTCCCTTTTACTGGTTCAACATTATCTCTAGTTTAAATTTCAACTAAAATTGTTTACAAAAAACTTTGCTGTTTTTGATATTGAACCCTTTTTAGGATACAATTCCCTGACGACAGCCTTGAAATGAAAGACAAGAAAGAAAAATGTCCTTGCTCTGAAATTTCTTGGCAAGTTTTCTTTAGCACTGCAAATTACGCCTTGCGAATTTATCCACCTCTTGTTATTTAACATATTGTCCACGACACCACACCATTTATTCAATTACTTATTTATTAGTTTACTGGTTGAATACTTTAAGAAAGACACCACAAATTAACGTTGAGTATTGTCTGTCGTATTAATGACAATACCACCTTCTTAATGGGAGTAAAGTCTTCGAAAAAAACACACAAAGGATGTACCTTACTGTGTTGAAGCTCATGAATTTTAATGTGTTTGGTTTTTCCTTTTAAATAAAGAAATCTATTCTTGAGAGGATAGTCATTAAAAATATAATTTATGTATTATTTTTAGATTAGCATAATAAAAAAGAGATTATCGAAGTAAAAAATGGAGAAATATTTCTGTCAATTTTGGAAGTAAAGAAATGATAGTCGCTGTAAAAAAGACTTGAATGATATATGACTGTATTTCTTTTTCAGGAAGATTGATCTATTAAGTATAAATCTTAAGATAGGTAACTTATTTATTGTTTCATGGCATCCTTAAGAATTTTTGTTCATCCTCTTGGGATTTCTCTTTTTTTGTTGTATAGATTCTTTATTAATAGTCTATTCTTTTTTATTAGAAATGATTGTACCTGTTTATTTAAACAGTATTAAAAAGAATCAGAATATTTTAAATTTTTTGATTTTTAGATATAAGATTGTAGGTTGAATGTTATATTATATCAAACTATATTATAAAACAAGATGACAGAGGGCTTGAACTGAAAGAAAAAGGCATTAATTACGGTGGTTTTCTAAGATTATATTTGTCTTGAATTTTTTAGCTAAAAATTTTTTCTCTTAATTGTTTACTTTACATTTTACATTTTTGGGAGTAGTAAAGGATTCAGAGAGTACCAACAATTGAGTTTAATGACTTATTGTCAATTTCAGATTGTTTTTTGCATTGCTTGTATTTCTGTAGAGATACCTTTTTCAAAAATTTGACTGGATTTTTTCCAAATAATTTGAAGCTGAATACAAATTACTTCTGCGTAAATTTATATTCATTTTAAAGAAAAAGGTTTCGAAATAGAACTAAATCATTAACAAGAAATTGCACAAAATCGACTTTTTGTTATGATGTAAAACATTCCTTACACCGTATCACGTGCTTTTGTTATTCACCTGGAAGAAATAACGATTAAAGAAATTAGTTTTGCTTCATTCGTTAAACAAAAATGAGCAATTCGAGACGTTATTTGCTAAAGCTGTGATATCTTTTTGGCAATCGTTTACTATCAACTTCTTTTTGATAGGCATAATTAACTTTGACGTTTGTACTTTATAAGTAAACAACAAAGAAATTATTTTCTTTCAAATGTGTTTTTACTGGAGTGTTATTGTAGCTCCATATAGTAATGTTATGTAAATCTGCCATGTGTGATCAGCACTCAATTATCAACGCGATGGAAGTTCTGGCATAAAAAAATATTTTCATTAATCTCGCTATAATACCTTATTTGCTCTACTTTATATTTTGGATCTTATTTACTTAGTCTTGGACAATTTTATATTAGCTGTCAAAGTTCTTATTTGGTGGATTCGATTATTTACTCACGAACGAGTTTGAACAAGAGATGTTAGAGAATAAATGTTTTCCAAGTTGTTTGGTTTCATCCAGAATCTTTAATTTGATTAATTTCGTTGAAGTTGTTCTGTTTAGGATGAAATGAGTCAAGCCTGGTAAAAAAGGGATTAAAGATGTATCTATGTCTAGTCGTTCCTTAATAAAAAAAACAATTTGTGACATTTTTTAATGATCCAATCAAAATCTTCATGATGTAATATTCAGCCATACAACAGTCTAAATTAGACAAAGTTTTGAGATGATTCCTTAATCAAAATGTCTGAATTCTATAATATCTTATTAAGAAATCTAATCGTAAATTATACATTCCTAATCCATGGATTTAATATTCCCTTCTCATTAGATGGATATTGCTTAATTTTCTTATTAACCTTAATCGTTCATTTTTATTGGAAAAATTTAATTAACATGTCATTTTTTTTTAAATTCAATTCAACTAAAAAAAACAACGTCTTGTCAGCTAAAAAAGGAATTAGCTATTTTAGAAACGAGAATTGATAACAATGCCATCTGAATAATGATCTCAAATTAATGAAAACGATAAATTAATGTTTTCTTTTTATTTAGTTCGACAAGTATTTTATTATCAGCATATAAATAACTGAAAATACATGTGTTTCGTCTAAATGAATAGGAAAGTCGAAATATCCCATACTCAAAATGGAAGCTCAAATTTACCGACTGTGCTAATTAGTATGAATGGAAAATAACTTTATTAAATGGGAATCCCTTCTCTTTTTTTTTTGCGCTCACTCTAAAAGAGATGTTTCGCAGATTACATACAACAAATATACACACACCGTTCATTTACTTTAACAATTTTTTATTAATATTGCGACAGACATGAGCTAATATCTCGACGTTAATAATATTGAATTGAATGTTCAAGTAAAGAAAGATGATTTCTTTTAGTAAAGACTTATGATATTTGTTTTGATATTACATTATTATAAAAAAAAGGATTTTTTTTTGATAATTTTTTTTTCTACTTGGAGAAAGCTACGACAGGTTTTATGAAGTTTAATTGTATTTATTATACGTGACGAGAAGTCTGCGGTAAGTTCTTATTTTTCGTTTTGTCAGTCTGTTCTTTGGAGGTTTTCAATTATTATGTAATGAAAGACGTCAAACATAATTGTAAATTGGACATTTTCCAAACACATTCTTTCCTTCAAAGTTCCTTGTAGAATTTCTTTGTGGTATATGTTAGACAGCAAAGTAGGAAGAAGAGGGACACATTTTATAAGTTAGGTAAAGATTATTTTGATAATCATCAGAGCATTTAGATCAATTAAAATATAATCAATTAAAATTACTATATTACAACAAAATAAAAACATGGTATACTATTGGAAAAAATAGTTAACGTTAATTACAATGCATCTTGATTACCTTACCGATAAAGCTAGTTTGCATTATTTACTGGATTTCAATGCACAATGTTACAAATCATTTTTTCTATAACAAAAACATAAAAATCAAAGGGTTTATGCAATTATAGCATAATTAAGTTGTTTTTTGGTTTAATATGGAAAACGTGTCTTCAAATTGTATGAGCATAGCGAAAACGAGTTAAATATTTTTCATATTAAACCGAAAAATAGGTTATTTATGCTATGATTGCATAGCCCCTTGGATTTTTCTGTTTTTGTTTTAGAAAAAATGATTTGTTGAATGGTTGACTGAAATCCAGTTAATATGCATTTTCCCAGTTAATATGCATTCTAATTGCACACCTTTAATAACACCTATGCATTTATTATGGTAATTCAATATCAAAAGACTTTGCTATCAAAGACTTTGGTTGAGACTTGTGTGCGAGTGTTGATAAAGTCATCTTGAACCTTCTTATAAAATCGATCCAGGCAAACAACTGTATTTGCGAACTGTTTCTTTAAATATCACCAATGTTTGAGTATAGTTTGGAAATGTGTACTTTGTATGCGTCTTCTCACGCAACGAGAGTTGTATTATTCATCGCGTGCTTGGATCATATGAGCAAGAAAAGTGAAAACTTTCATCCATTTGTTTTGTAAGAGTTTCTTTTTGCTTAGTTAATTATTTATTTAATATGTTTATATCAATGGCGGCTCAGGCCCAAGATCTGAGTCTCATCAAAATTGATATTTACCTCAACATGTGGGAAATTTTGAAAATTGAAGCACTGGAAACGCATGGAAACAAATACTTTAGGATCTCATCTTGAACCCAGTTTAACAATTTATAGGGCCAATTTAGTCTTGAATAATAAAAAAAACTGACCCAAAAATTGCTCCTATCGAAAATTAATGTCGTTATGAATACACCTGATTACACTCCAGATCCGCCACTGTATATGGCAACCTCGCACCCAGGACTTTGTGGTGATTACTATAATATGCATACACCAGAGGGAAGCACCCTAAATTATGAAGTCAATGAAGAAAGGAAGAACTTTGATCTGTTTAGTGTAATTTCTAATGTTGCATTTGTCGAAACATAATATGAAGTTGTTCCTTATCACACTGTTATCATTTATTTTAAAACACAATGGAGAAAATATGCACACATAAAAACGATGTTATTTTATTGTGGTTGTTGGAGAACAATTAATTCCTTTCTTTTTGTGTTACTTTACTGTTTTTCTTGTAATTCGAGACTTCCAAGTAGAGATGTATATTGATTATTTAGCAGCTCTAATCGTGAATCGAAATATTTTGTGTACGTCTCGAGTTTATTATCTTTTTTTGTTTGAATTTATTTTGTCTTTTATTAGCCATATCGTGTTCATGCGTAAAGAACGATTTGTTCAAGAAATATTTTTTTTGCCGGTTTGTTTTCTTGTTGGACATTAACGTTAACGTGTCTATAGAAAAATGATCATGCATATTATACTTAAAGATTTTTAAAAAATTAATTGATTTTTTCAGTAATGATGATTCCTTCAACTTTTAGTATTTATTTTAAAAGATTTGTTGGGATTACTGATATTCATCTTGATTATGTTTATTGCAAAGGTTTTTGCATAACTGTTAACATTTATTTATTTATTTCATAGTTTCGTTACGCAATAGCCAGAATGAACATCAGTGTAGCCATTACATTGCAATTTTTGTCAAATTTTTTTACCATGCATTCATTATATTTCAACCAAAGTTTTGATTTTGACTTGTCCCATCTATTTCTGCTCCAGTTTCTTTAAAATGTAGGAGATATTTCTAAAAGTACAAATGCTTTGGTAATAGCTATTTCGAAAAGAAAGTGGAAAAATATGTAATAGAACTTTTAACATTGATTTGATTAGTCTTGATAAAAATATATGCAGTGTTCCCAAATAGGTCTCTCAGTCTCTTCAAGAGACTTTTTGGAAAAATTGGTCTCCTTTTTATTACCTTTTTTGACTTTTTAGTCTCCATTTTTTTTATATGACATCAAAATGTACAAAAATATGTATGTTTTTTTTTACTATATGTATCTATCGTCTATAAAACTTTTCATAGTACAAAATTGATGATAATGCATGGCCGTTCATTAAACTTTATCTAACCTTGTGTTGAAAATAATGTATCAACATGTATTAGTAATTGCAATCAAGTGTTCTAATTTATGTTTTAATTTGATGGAAAAAACAATTGAAAGAATTATCAATATGGGTGTAAACGAAAATACACTGCTTAACGTATGGAAGAAGACTGAAGAAAGGGCAGACAGAAAATATGAGTAAAAAACTACGAATGCGTCATTATGAATATTTACTTTCACGTCTCTTTACCGCCTGTCATGAATGCCAGTTTAACCTTACATATACAATGGCGCCACTACACCCCTTTCATGCACCTTAATTGATAATATTTATGAATAAGATTAGACAAATCATGTGTAGAAATAGTAATCTTATGCGATGTGTTTTTTTCAGTTTTTCTTTATTTAAACCCTTATGATTTTGGCAGCAATAAAATCACTTATCTTATCATTTGAATCCGTTTTGACATAATAAATTTTTGTTGGGGCAGAAAATTTCCTCATTTTCATTTTTCAATATCAAAATTTAAATGTAGTAGCCTTAAGGCTATATACTGACAGCAACATATTCGGCTGTATTAAATTTGTTAAGAGGCACCATGTGTGGAGTATGAAATAATTGAATTATGAAGATCTTTCAACATTTTACAACGATATTTTGGAACGTATACACCATATTATTGTCGTATTATAGCTGTATTATAGTCGGACATAGATAATGTAATCATCTTCCCCTTCTTGAGTGTGGTGCTATGATGGGCAATCTTTAGCCTTAACTTAAGAATTAAAACAAAGGATTATTCATCCTTATGTCATCTGCTATCAGCATGTCGCAATGCGTTTGTGTGCAAGACTCATTAAAGATGCGGCACCACAATTATTACATCTGGAATGTATACGTATTTTCAACTAATGACCTTATAACCACATTACTCTCAATTATTACAAAGATGCTTAACAAATTATGGTTTTGCTAATTTCATTTACCTTTCATTGACGAAGACCACGATTAAAGTTTCTATTTATTTGTAGGAATATCTTATTATATAAGTTTCAGTCCACTGATTTCAATAATATGGAGATAATTATCTCGTTTACGAAGCATCTTACATGTTGCATGTTACGCATGTTACACAGGACTTTCTTACGAACAATGTATTAAAGTATGTTTCTATGATTTTGTGTAACGATTATTTCCTTGTTTTACGGACTTCTAGTCGGGAAACTCACAAACCACGGTGAAAAATGTGAAGATCGATCGATTGATTTTTTTTTTTTTAATTTAAAAAAATTTGATATCGATAGTTTTTTTGAAAAAAAATAGACCCTCTGCGAAGTGAAAAATAAGTGACCCCCAAGAAAGACCCCTGAACCCCGGATTTGGGCTTAAATAGTGTCATAATGACCATAGTTATCTCTGATATTAATGTATATATTTAGCTAAGGCACCTAGGAGACATCATCTGCCATTACATTTCATATTTTCAGCAAATTATAATTTTTATTGAACATTTTCCCTCGAAATACGTGCAAATTACGTATTAACCCCCAGATTTGGCCCTTAATAAGGTCTTAATCACCATAATGACCCTTGATTTGGATGAGTAACAAATAGGCAAAGTTGGACATATGTCTCAAATGATTTTCCACCTAAATAATATGATAAAATAAAGAATTAGTGTTTGATTTCTCTTTTACTATTTTTGATTGAAAAGGGTGGATCTTAAGGTTCGTCTTGATGTCTATTCCATGTTGTCGTGTTCCGCATGTCCTGCAATTTACATTTTATTTTATGTCATGTTAGAATTGTTAAAGTTGGCAAATTTTTGCATTTTGAAGCTGTTGCTCTTAAAACCTTTATTGTGCATAAGTATTTGAGAAAAAAATCTAAATAAGAACAGGCCCGTTGCCACTCAAAAACTACATGAGTTTAAACTGTTATAAGAGTCCAAAACTGCATTTTATCCAGTATATCAATTTCAGAAAAATTACTTTTATAATTTTGATAGGGTGGAAGGTGGACATTCCTGATTCTGAAGGCTTTCGTGGATTTACTCAGAAAGAGTTTTTTTTTTTTGGAATGCATAATTTTCATGATTTGTTGGCAGTGTATGCGGTCCTTTAATTACTCATCATCTGACTGCGCTTTAAGACGCAACGAAAGACCATCTGATGTTTGTTTGTTTGCTTCGTGATAATTGCTTTTGATCTATTTTTGGTTGGTTTTATCCTTTCAAATCTGTAGGTAAATTAACGATGTAATTATTACCTTTTTATGGAGAACGTCTGAAAAAAGATTGTTGACTTTGCTTGGTTAAGTTTGAATGGTATTTTTGATATTTTTGATATTAGTATTTTTTCTATCTGGTTGAATTTAGTTGTTTTGATCCTAGTCTTGGTTGGGGTACGTTCACGTTTTACGTAACGCCTAGAGGGGGAGGGGTTGTTTGATTTTGCGTTACGTAACACTTGAACGTTCCCTTGTTGCAGTGATTTTGCAGTAGTAATTGACGATACATTATTTGGTAAATTTGTATGACTTTATTCTTTATTTTCTATATGTATTGCATTTTGAAAAGCTTAGTAATTGTTTTGCAAAATTCTTACTTAGCTTTATGTCTTAATTTGAAATTGCATTTGAATGATATTCTTTAGATTCTGCACCTCTAGGTGTAACTTTCCTCAATAGTTAGAGAAATTCCGAATCATTTCCCTTTTCTAAAAAAATGACGTAATTTTTGTCACGTTCAAAAATTATCTTTGAATCCATTCCACCATTGAGACCGTTATGTACATGGTCTATAACAGACTTTCTTCTCTTCTGCATGATTAAATCTTTTATGAACAAAAAATCAACATACTCTGTTCTGCTGAGATTCAGTTTTTTTGTCTATGGCAAATTTTCACAACAACCACAGCTCATATTTGCCATTTTTTCCTGCATAGTATTAACAGTTATACTATTCTTGTAATTCTTTGCAAACTTCATGTTTTTCGTAGCAAGAAATGTCAACTATGAGCGAGAAGGAAACGAAGCATTGTAAGATATTGTGTAACGATTCAAATCAAACCAAAGAAAATTGTTTTTTTCCATTTTATTTTCTGTTTGACAGAGACTGATGATGAGGTCAATTTGTTTTTTTTGAAAAATAGATTTTCTTTTGAGATGAGGTCAAAGCATTCTAAGATAATGTTTGGTAAGACTTATTTTGATTTGGAATTAAGAAAGGATAATTGATGAAAATGAAATATTTTGATATTTTTGATCAAAAATATTTAGCTCATCAATTTCCTTTTATTTGATTTGTAAAATAAGATTATAGTTTTTTTTAAAGAAATTTTTGTTATTTTCTATCGTGATAAAAATGAAATGTTATTATGTGTTTTTTTTTCGTCAAATATATATAATCCGTCCATTTTTATTTAAATTGATTTTTTAAGGTATGATTAAACATTTTTTAAGGATTTTTTCTCATCATATATGAGATAAACACGTTTCAGGTGAGTAGTTAGAAAAAGGAGAATGAAAAAGATCAAACATATCTTTTTCACAGAATTTTTACAAATTTTTTTGTCCAAGTATGTAAAGGAGAGGTCCAGTTAAACATATTGTGCATATTTCCATTGCCCCTACCAACCATTGTACTTTTTGGCGTTAAATTGTTTTCACGTGATTGGTAATGATGGTAACAAATGTTTTAAAATATTTGAATAGAGTTACATGTAAAGGGCTGAACAGGTTGTCGCTCTATGCTACACCACACTTTTTGATTTAGTTGATTCATCATTTGCTTGTCTATTTTCACTGAAAAATCAAAATCTTAATCAAAATTCAAATTCAAATTCATTTTTTTTTAGACCTTCTCTTTTCATACCAGGGTATTAAGTTAAAAGAACAGAATCACAAATATCTGATTTTTCAGTGGCAGATCTTGTCATTTTATAGGTTCCTTTTATCTTAAAAGATAGTTTCACTCAAGATTGGTCAGGTTTCAGGACTCGTTTATGTTCTGTTTAATCTTACTCATAAAATTAAATATTTGCTCTAAAATGAGCGTGTCCATGAATACACTGAATACATTCAAGATCCGCCACTGTTTGTTATAATCAATTATGTTGATTGGTCCCTTTACCACCCATTCTCGATTGTTAACCACTGTGAACTAATAAAATTCGTTTCGGAATAAGGGTTGATAAAATTAGTATTATAGATGAGCACTTTTTAACTCGATCTAATCACTGCTCATTTATTCAATTTGATTGCCCAAAATAACTGTCTTGGTATTAGGGCGTCACGCTAATTGTATTTTGATTGAATTATGCTGCCACTATTTACTCATCAGATTTTTTGCAACAAATACATGAAGAATTTGATTGGTTTATTTCAAAATGTCACCACTTGAAATATACCAATAAAATTCTTCATGTATTTTCACTACTTGATGTTTTGATAAAGTCAAAAATGGAATTAACCATTAGATTTTTGATAACATAATTAATATTCAATATAACAATAGTCTAAATTTGAGATAATTCCTCATCTGGATTTGAAATTTGACAACTTGAATTTCAATCCCTCCTGCATCTTCTTATCTGACATATCACTTATCTTTCCAAACGTTCGTTCTTTTTTTAGTCCAACGACCAAAATGTCAAAATAACATCTATAATAATGGGAATAAACATGCTTCTATAAAATTTCTTTTTGTATTATTATAAAGAAATCAATTAATAAATAAACATTTGTTAAATTAAAAAATCAATAAATAAAGCGGTAAACAAATAAATAAATACATCAAATGGGATTCGTAGATAATCCACTGAGATACCAGTTAATTCTATTTCTTTTTTAGACGAATTGCACACCAAGTGTGTTGTATACGTATTTGATTTGCTATGGAATGATGGTGGGGCTGTCCCTATCCACTTTGTTACTAGTGGAAACATGTTTTTCTGTGTAGCGTGGCCACACCCAACCTATATAAACTCTTCAGATTTTTTTATATACTATGTTTAACCAGGAAGGGAAATGAATTATTTAACGATTATTTATTGGTGCTATGAAAATAATATCAGAAGAAAGAGATGCCCCTGTTTTAAGAATAGAATACTATGGTGGATGATGATTGGTTGGTTGTTTGTATTGAAACTCAGACGGTTTGTTTTGTTTGTTTGAAATCAACACACTACGTTCTGTTTTTGTTTGGAAAGGGATCTAGTATTTAGATGTTAATTGCTTCGATGGCTAATTTTTTCTTATGATGATTATCTATGTTAGTTCTTCTCAAGGATATTTTTTGAATAGCGTTCTATACAGTACATAAAGTACTTACATACGAGGGTTTGATATCCAGCTATATAGGTGTAGTAAATTGTTTATTATTGATAAAATTTTGTTTGCTTTCTTAGAAAACACCTAAAAACTAATTTAGACTATTGATTGAATATTGTATCGAGAAGAACTTCTTTTAAGTGAATAATTTGATGAAAATCTTTAGTGGACCAATCAGGTTCTTCGTGATGTAATATTCAACCAATCAATATTCTAGTTTACTAAAATTTAGAGATGGGTTTGGATGATTCCCCATGCTTATAATTGTTTCTCCATCGGTTTCCTCATCTTTTGCAAATCTTGTATTTGGATAGTTTTCCTGTATTCCATCTGTCGGATAACGTTGTTTTTGGCGGATATCCAGTTGATCTGTTTCAATATTTTATAAGAATTTGTAAAGTATTGCTACATTAAAAGCCAAAACCTATTGTAGTGTAAATGAAAAATGAATATTTCTTTAACCAGCCATTGGTTACTGTTTTGGATTTGCGTGTAATGCTGGTTGGTTCATGAATAATGGATTTGCAAATCAGTTTTCTGTTGCACATAGCCGTTGCTGTTTATCATTCAATTGCGTTCTCAGAATTCCAGTAGGGGAATACTATACCCCATTTTCACAGGTATACTATCTGAATCTATATCACATGTCTTAATATGTACATACTAAAATGTCTGTACACACTATCGATATTCAATTTCCATAGTTAGTACTTTTATTCAATGAGTTTCTCAATTTGGAGATTCACTACCTTGTATTCGAGAACTAGTATATCTAGACCATTTAAATCATCGAGGAATTTTATCCTTATACATAGGTCTAATTTAACTATTTTTGTTTGGTCCATTTATTTATTTGCTTGTGGGATATACTTCTCTCCTTAAAACTGCCCACCTACACCAAATTCAATTTGATGCAATTGAGGCCTCCCCCGATTGGCGGCCGAGATCGTCTGTCCAGCTAGAATCAATGTCGGATAGTGTCGGTTAGTGTTGTTCATTTCCAATGAACCATCAAATGATATGTCCATCTATCAAGTAGACCAACCAAGTTTTTCTTTACCACTTTCTTCCTTTTTTGGATATGTTCACGTCGTCTGGAGAACATCTTTGAAAGGCGAGTTGTGTAGAGATAATGTACTGTTGTTGGTTTAAGTTTCAGCTGCTCCCTCTCCGACATCATCTCCTCTTCTTCTTTACTCTATCTCTTTGCTACGATCTTCAATAAATTCTGGTTGATGTATTATTGATAAAGGGGATATAAAATGTTTTTCTTCTTCTGTAATAGTGTGGACAATCCCTCTACTCTCAACTATTTACCAGACACTACTCTCAACTCTCTTTTTTATCTATTTGGAAATAAAGATAAGAAGAAGAAGAAGAAGAAGAAAAAGAATTGATGAGGTTCGAAGAGAAAAAAAAATTTAAAAAATGGAGAAAAAATGATGAAAAATTGAGTTCTTTTTCATCAATAGAATAAGTTGTTTATATATGTGTTTTTCTCTTATGATTAATGTTTTATATCCACTATGTGAGTATGTGTATGTGTGTGTGTGCATAGTAACGCATGCGCTTTCGTACCATTCTTTTTGTGTTGATTTGAAATGCCGCATCATCCAACGTCTATCACTTTTATTAGTTTTGAGGTAAGCCAGTATTCTTTAATAATTAAATTTTCTTTCTAAAAATCATTTTTTTTCTTCATCTTTTCCTTTCTATTTTTTGTTAATACAATTGAATTCCTTTTGCTTTATCAGTAGTATTGATTTACTAGTACTAGACATTTTGCCTCGAAATTTGTATGTATGTTTTTTTAATGTGTTCACGAGTGCATGTTATGCGAGCCAGGGGAGGGGCACACCACTTGTCTAAGAAATGTACGAACAATAGGATTCTTGTAAAATCTTATTTAGTATTAGTATTTATTATATGTACATACATGTGTGTATATTTTTGGAACAGAACTTTTCTTCATATATATTGTGAATATTATATTAAAATGTGTTGTTTACCATAGTGTATAATAAATTTAGCGTGCCAAAGTTTGGATGGACTGCATATATTTCTCCCTTTCTTCTTGCCGCCAACACCATTTTACAGTGGTTGATAATATTTTATGTTGCCTGTTGGCGCAGTCTCTCCTCCCTCCAACATATTAATTTGGTTTAAATGAAAGGTATGCAAGGAGTGCATGCATGGCATATGCGGCGTGCCTCTCGGAAACGGAAGAGTTGTTTATTCTCAATTAAAAGATTGTCGTTTGATTGTGACCTGCCTGTCACCTACCTGTGACCTACCTATCACATGCTGAAGCTGCTAGTAGGCTGCGTCTGCGACATTATCAGCCACTGCCATTTTGTCGTTGTTTCCCTTTCCATGATATATATAATGATGTGTATAACATGAAGCCCGAAGAATCACTCTCCTCGCCGCTTACTCTGTTCTTGCATATCTCATTAGCACATATGCGACTAGACATTTTCGATTTTCAATATTTTTCATTATTACTTTTCATGGTAAACGTAACTTAAAGGTAATGTGTATAAAGTTAATGCAGATTAAGTCTAGGGAATCGTTCACCACAGAACCCGTACTTGCATTTCTTTAGGAGCGCATACTCATGACTAGATTATATGATTCGCGCAAGCCAATGTCGGACATGTGGTTTCTTATCTACATTTGAGTTCTAATGTATCTTTGTATGAATTATTTATGTGGTGGAACAATTTTCTTCATTTTCTATTTTGAACTTCTTCCAACTTTTCTTTCTTTTTGGAAAGACGTGGCAAGAAGCGCATTCTATGTGCGCAATAGATCAAAGAAGAACCATGTGATTTGCTGGATTGTTTATATTTCTTTTTCATCAAATGGCTTTCGTAGACAAAGCAAGCAGTTGGAGGTGTAAGATGCTATTTTTCTCTTTCAGTTTTTCCTGATATATGTTCTTACTATTTTTTCTGAGGCTCCCATTTTGTGATAAAAATGAGCAAGTACCAAAGGCTTTTTTGGTATGAGCTATCAAGTTATTATCATTTGGAACATAAAAGCGATTAAGAGTGTTTAAGCTGAAAGATCCAGTCAAACACATAGCTAATGTGATTTACGAAGTCACTAGTTTGTCAAAGCCAGAAATATCAAATATTGGTGAAACAAAACAGATTGTCGAGGAACCTTGGAAGCAACGCCACGACCCAAGGCATGACTCGGCTCCTTCCGGGTTTCTACAGAACAAAATCGATGACCATTTTGAGTGTAAAGTAATTGCTGCCTCATATTCACATTGGCTCAAGAGGAAGATTCACGAATCGCTCTTCATATCAAAACACAAGCCTATCTTAAATAGACAAGTAGACTACCATAGACTTGTCCTATTTCAATGCGAAGAGACGTAGGCATTATTGACGTCATGCCAGTGACAATATTATGTCATTTTTTTTCTTTTCTTTGTATCTAACATTTTTTCTTCTTTCTTATCTTATCTTATTACTTGAAAATGGCCGGTTAGGCAGAAATATATTGTAATTGATAAAATTAATAAGTCTATTTATTCTACATGTATGTTTTTATCAAGATGTTTTTTTTTACATTGCATGTTTTTGTGTTACCACAGCTGCAATCATTGATAGATACTTGAACCCAAATAGTAGGGTATAGGGTATAGGATGAAAGACTGATATTTTTTTCTTGTAGTTCTATGTTTTTAGAGTGGGCTCATTTTTCTGTTAATTTCAATCCAATATCATTTTGAGACAGGGTTTTCGAAAATCATATAGAAATCTACAAATCTTCAAATTTCCCAATTTTCACCTAAAATGATATGGTTGTATGAAGTTTGGGTGGTCATAAAATGTTGATATACTATTTGAATGACCCCTTATTGTTAGTGTTTTTTGGTAATTTTAACGAATTCTGAGTATTAGTATGAAATCCATTTTTCAGATGTTATGATCTGTTAAGGGATCGTCACCACATTAAATCTTTTGATTGGTTGGAAATTACATCATCAAGGTTCTGATTGGTTCATGTAGAAGCGTTTTTATCATTTTTGATTTTAACATAACAACAAATTGTGACATTCTGAATTAAACCAATAAGCTTCCAGATGCTGCAAATTCTAACCAATCAAATGGCTAAAATAGATGAAATTTGGCAATGATAATTCATAATTCAAACTTTTTTTAGAAGCAAACAATCATGGAGTACGAAAAACATGAATTCAATGAAACAACGTTCAAACAGCTTGTAGCAAAAAATAAATTTCTTACTGATGAACTCCAGCAATGTACACAAGACAAAGAATTTGTATGGAACTTGTGGAAAGAAATGCAAGTTGCGCACCCAAACACTGCAAACATTGTAAACTCTGTCATGGAACGGGAACAAGAAAAGTCTGATCGAAAAGCAGCGAAAGTTCTAACAGTTCTCCAAGAAAAAGATCAACAGATTAATATACTACAAGAGATTTCTGCTGATCTACAAATTCAGCTGAAGCATACGAATGAAAGAGTATCTGAACTGCTGGTCAAAGAATCTGATTGGAATAAAAAAGAAGAAGACTTGTTGTTTGAAATAAATAATCTTAAAAATGAACTTCACAGTATATATGATCAAAAGGTTAATAAAGAACAAGTTGACAGTGATATTGAGAATAGATATAAAGATGAGTTAACTTCATTAAAAAATCGGATTGAAGAATTGTCTGGTTTGAATATTTCATTAGAAGAACAACTCAAGACTTTGATTGAACAGCTAAAACATTTGAACAGCGAAAAAGAAGAATTAAAGGAAGATTTACTTTTAAAAAACGAGAATTTATTGTCAGTAAGCAACCAACTAGATTCTATTTCTAAGGAAAAACAAATGACTGTTGGTGAAAACGAAGTTTTAAAAAACAGTTTAAAAAAAGTAAAAGGGAATTTTAAAAAGAAAACAAAAGAAGTTGAAGAGTGGGAGAGTAAAGTGAATAAGAATCTTGAAGTTAGTAATGAACAGCATGAGAAAATCGAACAGTTACAACAAGAAGTATTAAGCCTCAATAGAGAGTTGAAAGAACATTCAAATTGTAAACAAACCCAAGACGAAGATGGTAGACGAATTGTGGAACAAGCTAATTTAATTGAAAAACTTGAACGACTTCAAGATGAGTCACAGAATATTTTATCCCAACAACAAAAGACTTTTGAAATGGAGTTGAATGCATGTAAGAAGACGATTAGGAATTTGAAAAAGAGAATCAATGAACTGCAGACGAAAACAAATAATGAAGGAAATAAAGATAATTTACAAAATGGTGGAAATAATGTTGTTGGAGATGAAAGGAGCTCTACAAATGGAGATGAAAAAGAAAATATTCTATTGTCTACTGTTGATGGTATTTTAGAAGAGAAAATTGTACTCTCTCGAAAAGACATGATTAAAAATATCTGTAATTTGAAGAAAAATCACCAAAATGGTAACATAATGACATCTTCCCCAAAAGAAAAGAATAAAAAGACAGCTAGTTGTTTTCTTCAGAAAGGTACTCAGACAATTTCTCCCTTAGTGGTGACTGATGAAAATGATTTTGAAGAATTATCATTGTACAAATCAAAATGTGAAATGTTGTCTAATTTAGTTCAAAGCATGGAGACCGAATTAGAAATGACTCGAGCAGCTCATAAAAAGAGACTTGAACGTTACAAGTTTCTTGAAGAAAGTTGTCATCTCCTATGTGAACAACTTTCAACATATGAAGCAGAAACAGAGAAAGCAAAAAAGAAAATTGTCCGAGCATCAATGAGGTCATTGCAGAGAGAAGATAGTAAATCGGTGTGGAACGAACTAGAATACTATCGCCGTGAATATGATAATTTCAAATTTGAACGACCGAAATTAAATGAGAAAATAGATTCGTTAAGAGTAGAGCAATCACGTTATGATACGTTGATTGATAAATTCCAGATTGAAGCTGAGGATTTTAAGGAATTGCTTTATGGTAAAGACCGTGAAGTTGAACAAATGGAATTGACAAAGCAGAAAAATGTCTCGAAAATAAAGTCACTTCAGAATGAAATCCGTTCTTGTAATAGCAAAATAGATGCTACTGAGAAACAACTTTCTGTTCAGGTAGAAGCCTTCTCATGTAAAGAGAAAGTTCTTCAAGAAAATATACAAAATCTCAAATCAGAATTAGAAGCTTTCAAAAATAAACAAAACTCAGCCATTAGAGCAGATGTTGAAACTCAAACTGATGATATTGATGTTGATAATGTTGATAAAGTAATCCATGATGCAATTGTTGATGTAATTCCAGATCAGACAAATAGTCAAGTTGATAGTTTTTTCTCTGTCGCAAGTCAAACATACTCAGAAACAAAACAATGTATGAATAATGGTACTCAGACATTTGAAGTAGACAAGACTCTTGAAGATGCTGACTATGAAAAGATAAAAGAAAGCAAAGAGAAAGAAATGCTAAAATTGAATTATGATGAATTGAAATCTAGTTATGAAGGACTAAAATTGAATTTTGAGGAATTGCAAGTACGAATAAATAAATTAAAGAAAGAAAACAAGAAACTGTCGGCTGAACAAACATCACTGTCTACAGAGAATGAAGAACTGATTGGAAACGAAAAGTCAAGCAAAGAGACAATTTTGAATCTTGAAAACACTGTCAAAAAGTTAAAAGATGAACTGCTTTGTAATCTAAAAGCACTTCAAGAGACAACGAGTTTACTTGAAAGAAAATCAAAAGAAATGGATGAATACTCGCAAGAATTAAACATTGCATTATCAAACGAACAAAAAGGTAAAAACATTCAAAAAAAGAAAACAAAAGAAATAAAGTCATACGAGAGACAACTGGAAGAAGTGACAGCGAAATGTTCACAGCTATCATTTCAAGTGAAAACTTTGACAGGAGAAAATGAAATTCTTACAGATAAACAAAGGACATTTCAAATGCGTGTAGGAAAGTTAGAAAAGGATCTTATGCAAAAGAAGACATTGTATGATGAATTGAAGGTGAAATTTGAAGATGCAAAGAATGAAGTCAATCAGAAGCAGAGCTCTTTTGAAAGTTTGAAACTAAAAATGAATACAGCTATTGAACGAGAAAAGAATAAGAAAATCTTTACTGAAGAGCTGAAAATAAAGATAGATACATTAACAAAAGAAAAAGGTACTCTGCAGGATTCAATAGCAATCTTGCGTGAAGAAAACAACCGGAAAACAGAATTATTACATAAAACACAACATCTGTGTCATCAAGCTGAAGTAGCAATACATGAAATTGAACAAATCGAACAAAAGCCGAACGACAATAAGAACTTAGAAATAACAAACCAGAAATGTCTAAAACAACTCATTGAATTCAAATCAGTGGTAAGTAGATTTTCAGAAGCTTTGATTTCGAAGATTTCAAAAAATCGTAACACACTCATTGAATTGAGAGAACATAAAAAGAAAAAAGAGATGGAGGCAAGACAAAATAGTTTACTTGCTAATCGATCTAGTAGTATTGCATGTTCCATCCTCGGGATGTCAACACAAGATTTGGTTGACTTTATGAGCGATGATTCTTCACAAGATACACGTGATGCTTCTATGATTTACGATAATGATATTAGAAATAAATTAGAAGTGATTTTAAATAAAGAAACTAATTTTGAAAAAGTGCTGACTCAGTTTCTACTCGATCTTGTCAAATATAATGAGAGTTTGTGTGAAAAACAAAAAGAGCTCTAATCCACAATGTTTTTTGTTTGTTTTGTTATATATTAATGGATTTTTATTTTTATTTTTTAGAATTAAATTAGGTAAGACACAGACAAGCGTGTACATATACACACTTAAGCATTCATTTTCTTTTTTTAAAAAAAAGCTCTTTGATTCTTTCTTTATAGGTCTATTTCTTTGGAGATTTCGGCAAAAGAATTAGGAAATGTATGTGCAGCTTGAATATTATGATAAATATGTATATTTTTATTTGGTGTTAAAACAATTATTTTAGCCACATTTCTTTATTGATTATTACATTTTGGATTAACTAAGAAAAGGTTTTGTTTCTTTACCATGATTCTGAATTATTTATGATTTTTTGTAATTACTTAAAAAAGAGTTTGTATATATTTTGATGTTTTATATTTTTTAAACTTCTAACTTATTTTTCATATTTAAAGACTTTTTTTTGTTATTAAACACCTATTAGTCTACACTTTATTTCACCTTTGATTAAAACCCCACAAAGCCCTCATTATTTGTCAAACATGTGCACCTAACACAATCTTTTCTTTTTCATTCATAAATGAGTTGGAAATATTTAAACTACGAAAATGATTGCTTGATGGGATTTCAGAAGAAATAATAGAAAGCTTTCCTATTCTAGGACTGGTCTCCCCTCTCTTCATTAATTTAGTCAGGTTTTCCCTTATTGACAAATTGTTTTCAAGAAATTTGCAACCTTGCATGTTTGTTAAAGCACAGGAAGAAATTTAGCACAAACTAAATAAGGAAATCTTCATCAGTAGATTGAAAGACAAAAAAATAAATGTTCATCATCTCAAAGTGAAAAAAGTATGAAATTGACAAAATTTGGACAAAATTTTCTTTCTTCACAGTTTTAGTTATTTTGTCTTCAGTTGAAGATAAATTTATTTTGACAAAAAACAGGGAAGAAATCGACTCTTCAGAAAAGTGATTGAAAATCAAGGATTGACTAAAATATACACTATTTCTCAGTTTCATGCCAACTTGATGCAATTATAAAGTTGAAATGTGTGGTTGCATTGAATGGAATCGGTTAACTCTGCTTTTCCCATTTACTTTTTCTCACCTTCTTAGAAGAGGTGGGATTTTTCTTTGAATTTAATAATGTTTACTGAGATTGATAATAATCTGTGATGCTCTTCCATCATTTTCTCATGGTTTTAAAAACATGTTCTCAAAATGCACATATGTGTAATCTCTATCAAGATAAATCAGATGTTGAAAACTTCGGGATTCGTCTCGAAACGTTTGGTTTAGACTAATGATTCACTGCATCATCATGAAGATCATGATTGGTTCACTCAAAAATATTTTCATCATTTTGATTTTTGACAAAACATCAAATTGTGACATTTTTAAATAAACCAATCAGATACTTGTCGATGTAATATTCAACCAATCTATAGTCTAAATAAGTCTAAATAATTGAGATGAGTCCTTCATCTACTTTTCCCATACTATACTGTTTTTCACTTTTTTAGAATGTGCTTGTGATTTTTCTTCGAAATTAATGATGTTTAATGAGATTGATAGTACATTTTCTTCTATGATGATCTTCCATAATTTTCACATGCACATGTGTTATATCTCTATCATGATGAATCAGATGTTAAAAACTTAAAATCAAAATCAAAATCATATTACACTTTTTCTTAAAAGCCACCATAAATTACATAGTTTTATTTCTTCTTTTTCACCTCCTGATTTTCAAAAGCCACCTGCGTAGAAAAAACAACCCAATTTTACCAGATTTTGGTTTGTATGGTGTTATGTATATATGCTCGATTTTTTCCAAGGTGTTATTATGTTTTTTTGATAGAAGGTCACAATTTTGTGTATGGAAACATCTCTAAAATTTGTCTAATTTAGAAAATTGTTTGGTTATTTAATACATCATGATGATTTTAATTGGTTCACAAAATAATTTCACCAAAAATTTCAGTTTTGATAAAAATTCATATTGAGATGAAACAATCTGATTCTTTATGATTCTTTATACTCAACCAATTAATAGTCTAAATTAGGCAAACTATATCTGGTCTTCATTTGATATTTTTGTGGGATGGTCCCACAAAATATCTGTTAATTAAGATTAAAAGATAAATTACATCATAGGATTCTGATTGGTTCAGTTTTTATTAGCATTTTAAGTTTTAACAAGACATCTAATTGTCAAAATCTCAACTGAACCTATAGGATTGTTTCTTCTGATATCACTTTTGACCAAAGAGAACAATGAACTTGTCCACAATTTATTGATTATCCCTTATTTAATATTATTCTGTGTTGAGCCTTAATTTTTATCGTTTTTATTGTAGATATTGATTTATACATTGTAAATCTTTCCTAGTAATTTGAAAATATATTTTTAGTCGTGGGAAATGTACCATCTGTTTCTTTAAGACGATTTTAAAAGAATAATTTTTTTTCATATGGAAATTATTTTTGTCTAGTTTAGACTATTGATTGGTTGATGTTACATCATCAAGAAACTGATTGGTTCATTTAAAAATGTAGCAATTTGATGTTTATATAAAGTCAAAAATGATGATATAATTTTTAAATGATCCAATCATATTTCTTACATTCAAATGGTAAATCCATGTTAGTTTTTTAAGGTGGCTTGTTATGCCAACTGGCCTAAACATGGGCAGTATGTGTTTCAAACAAAAGAATTTAATTGAGGTATCATTTTTGTTAAAAATGAAGCAGTGGATCTTTGCTTTAGTCTTGGGGAATTTTACATTCTTTACATTATATTCATTCTTATGATCTGCACTTGGCCTTCGATGTATTATAAAGGTCTGATTTCAATTTCACTGTATCTTTTGCCTCTATCCAATTAATCAGATAATTTCTAACTAATATTTGATTGTTTTTTCACTTCTAAGGAAGTTTTACTAGTCTCTGTTTCTAACTGATATATTTAATAAATTATTTGCCCAGGCACCTGCATGCTTGGTTTTTCGATTTTGATGAGTGGTTTTGGGATTTTAACTTTGGAACCACCAGTCGTTTCTCTTAGTTCGTCTATTTTTCCAGATTAACAATTTTTCCAATTGGGATTTTATAGGTGTTTATTTATATTTTTATTTATTCATTAATAAAGTGCTGTTTTAAGTTTAAACCAAATTTATATTTTCCTTCATTCAGATTACTTTTTAATCTTTCTCTTTTTGGTGAAGTGTTGACAATTCGGGGTCTTTTCAAAATTTTTCTGGAATTTACGACTCAAAAAAGAGTGGTTATGGGAATTTAATTTTAATGCCACCAGACAAGCTCTCTTTTTTTGTCAATGTTTTTTCCAGTTCACATTACTTCCTCTTTT
>JAUKPT010000202.1:0-23685 GCA_032273505.1 Nanomia bijuga | reverse complement strand
AAAACTGGTATGAAAACTTGTTGATATTTTGAATTCTCACGAGATCATTGTGAGTTTTTCCACATTCCAGCATAATAGTTCGAAGGTTTCTGCCAAATATGCTCTGGCAATCCTTGTATTGGAGGGTGTACGCAGGCTCTTTTGCGACATTATTCCAGCTTCCAGAACACTTTAAGACAACGTTTTATTATTGTAAGTTGTGTAGATACGATTTATATCATTTTGTTTATTTTTTCTCCTTTGTTAATTGCTATGTAACATTCTAATTTAATAATTAGAAAGTTAGAAAGATTGGTTCAGTCAACATTTTTGAAAATAGAGATGAAGGAGTATAATTGAGTGTTGTTGTATTTCTCACTGGGCGTCTGTTTATAGTTATTGTTATTCTGAACCGATTTCAATCATTTTCACTAGTTAAAACGCCTTCATAAGATACATAGGACTCATTAGAAATGTATACGAGGTCACCACTTCGCATGCGAGGTCCTTAAAAATGTAAGTTAATAGTTGCGATGTCTGAGGTCTGAGGTCACTCTATCCCCCCTTCCAGGGCCTCATTTTTCTGTCGGCTAAAGAAGGATTCAACAACGAAATTCAAATTCAAAGGTATTGAAATGACGCAATATAATTCTGCTGAAAAAAATCCTGATTCCAGATCTAACCGCTTTACACTTGTAGTCACTTGTTTATACTTCTTTGTACTTGTTTATGACTCAAGACCTTGCTTCGGAACACACATGGAACGCCAAACCTCAAAGCCTGTTTCTTTTGATCCCATCATGAATTCTGATTGTAATCTAATTTGACGGTACCAGTAAAGTAAAGGTTAATTCTTCACTTTGTCAGCGAGTGAGAATTCCATGGAACTAAGTTAGTCATTAGAAAAAGAATTCTTTGAATTAGAATGAAAGCGTTTTCTTGCAACGGTTTTCTATCTATTAGAAGCTGAAACTCTCACTCTCCACCCTACAGTATGGATCGGTAGCACTTGCGCAAAACAGGCATTTTCGATCTTCTACATTCATTAAGAGTTGTCGCCAAATTTCGGCTCTTTTAATCTTTTGATTGGTTAGAATTTACAGCATTAGGAAGCTTATTGGTTCAATTTAAAATGTCTCCATTTGATAAATCAATAATGATAAAAACGCTTCAACATTAACCAATCAGATCTTGATGATGTAATTTCCAACCAACCAAAAGATTGGATTAGCTAAAATTTGGCGCCAATTCTTAAATTTGGGCTGGTGTGTGTTTTGACAATACATCAAATTGAGACATTTTGAATTGAACCAATAAGATTCTCGATGATGTAATTTTTAACCAATCAAGTAAGAAATTTACATATAATTTTTAGATAATCCCTAAACCATCTGCTAATACTGGAGATCATTGTCGTTTATTTGTAATGGAGCTATTTCTCTTTCTATTCATCATATAAAAATGAAGAACTAACTTCACTCAATGACAATTGTCATTAATTCTTCACTTAATATGCTATTTGAAAAAGAGTGCAAAGTTTTTGCTTTATCGAAGAACTGACAAGTGTTATCTCTCTAATCCGACCACTCTTTTATCTCCTTTATAAATAATAATGCCCTGATTCATGATTCTATATATAAGTACAGATTTTTGTCAGATTCATATTCAGAAGTTTTGAATAATGCATTTTGTAAATTTTATACTGACCCAATCTTGAAGTTCACAGGTTTTTTAATAGAACTTGCTTATGAAGCGAAACGTTCTTTTTGATAAGTTGCTAAGTGCATACTTGAATCAAGTTTACTATACTTATACAGGAATACGAGGATATGATTGTTGTTGTGTGTCTTTTCGATTTTGTCCTGTTTTTATAATTTTTTTATAATTTCTTTTGGCTGTAGGAAGGAAGCATCGATAAATTGAGTAAGAATTTGTTAACAGGTTGAGTCGGTTAAAATTGAAACCCCCTCACCTAACCATTTAAAATACAAAACTTTCACCTACTACTGCCACTAATGCTTTTCTATCGATTTAACAGCAACTTAACAGACTCAACCTTTAAAAAATTCTTTACTCAATTTTTCGATGCATCCTTAAAGCATCTAAATTTTGTAAGAAAGTCCATAAGAAAGGGCTATATAAATTGACCTATGTAGTTCCGTCATTCTTTAGAAAAGAAAACAAGACTTTTATCAGAACATTCATAAAGAGTTATATGCGTACTCTAATTTTGCTGGACAATGGTTAAATCTGGAGAAAGTATCAAGAATGTTTCATATAAATCTAAAATTCTGACTCTCTTGTGGAAACATAATTACGAAAGTCGTAAGAAAGATTTTATCAATAAAACCATTGATTTCCTAAGAACGTTTTTGTTAATAAATAAAATCCGAACTTTCATATAAAAAAAGCGAATATATAGATGAGAGGTTCTTCAACCTTCCATCTTTCAACATTTATTTTAGTAAGTTCTTAAAGGTTTGCGATGCAAGATTTTGTAAAGTCAACATTAACTTTCATGGTGTAATCTACGAAAGAAGTATGATATCTTGATATATTTTTATTGCTTTATTTTGGTAACTGGATCAGGCTGTCTTATATAACCAAGGAATTAACAATTAACAGTAAGTTTCAGCGTACATATATTCTTTAGAATAATTCTGCGTTTTAAACGAAACCAGTTTAACTAATAAGCATCTATGTTAGGAAAAATATTCGATATCATAAAAGGAACGTTTTCCCCTTTTAGTACAGACATTATCGTTGTAATGAACCAAGAGCTTTCCTAGCCATATGACCAATTCAATCAAACAGTTTATTTAGATTGTTAGATGAGAATCACCAACTTTAAAATCAAGTCGAGTAGGGAATTCTATAGTGTTCATATAATGATGCAGGGTTGTTTAAGATTAGGCCATAGACCCTCTGATTAGGCACTACTGCCTTTCATACATGGTATGAGGACACTTAAACTACCCGTACTAGAGTCTTATTTTTAGACGAATAGTTTTATATCGATAGCAGTTGAAATTTTACAGTATAGATTTTATTGATCCAATGACCCAGAGCGTTTTCTTAGGATATGACTTACCAGTTTAATATACTCAATTATATAGTAAACGACTTCCATGTTTATCCAGGCAAGGCAATAATTGGATACATGGACAACTAACCGATACATCCGTGCAAGCTTCGCACATGCGCATTTATCAATTTACTTTGCTGCACGGCATCTTGTAATTCGAGTTGTGTCAATATTCACATAAACGATTTCCTTCCAGACCTATCTCAAAGGTAAACACTTCTTTTGTAACGTTTGATAATACGAGAGTTTAAAAGCTATCTTGTTTGCACATTTCATATGGTTAAAGCTCCTTTAGATCTTTATGTAGTGAGGTGAATTGTTTCTAGGATATTCAGTGCGAGTAAATAGTGTGAATTGGTTTTGTATCCATGAATGCATGAAGTATGGTTCTTACATAGCTTCCAGGTGCTGAAATTACGCGATCGACATCAAATGAAACAAAAGCTTATTCCATGGTCTTTGCACTATACTTAAAATCTTTTTTTTTGCATATTTTATATGTTTTCAGCTTCTCTAGATCTTTGTTCAGAAGTAAATTTCTTTTGAGAGATTCAGTGGGAGTAAGTGATGTACATAATAATGAATTGTTCTTGTGTTCATGGATAAGGATTCTTGTTAGGCATAGAAATGCAATTCCCGATGCCGTATTTTTATGTCTCTACTAAGCAGGAATATCAGCCATTTTAGGCATTCTTAAGCATAACAGTACACGCTTTTCTTTTTATAAGAAATTTGTTTTCGGGGTTCAAGATTATTATTCTTAACCTTTCGGCCCAATTCATCCTGATTTATTCTTAGTACATTCTTAGTATATTCATCATGTAAAGGAGGAAGATCTCTCAAACTCAGATTTTTGATCGAGTAAAAAACAACCAAAAATACGAACTCAATAAAGAAAAAGTTGATTTAGATCTAGAGACTTTACAGATATAACGGACTACTAAACAATTTAGTTTAGTGGTCCGTTTAAATATATATTCTTAACGCAAATTCAAGATGACGATATTCTTAGCATATTCTTAACTTTTTGTCAAATTTCATCTTGGATATTCTTATAAAGTAATCATTATAAAAAGAAAAGCGTGTATGGTAATTATACTATCAACCAAAGTATACAATTGTACTTGGTAAACAGTAAATTGAAGGCGCCGAGAGCATCACTGGGCCATGGAACACCAAAAATGTATGTTCAAAAAGGCATTGAGGATTCTTTTAAGATAGAATTGGTAAGTACAAATGTTGTTATGGTTAGTTCAGCCATTTATTTTAATCGTGGATTTATCAGAATTAACCGGAGGTCAGCAGTTCGATGATGTAAAGAAGCGAGTTTTATCTTACCTTAGACCTTCTACACGCTGTAGGAATCTCACTGCATTTTATGTGTTCACTTGTGAATAAATCATGGCAAAATTAATTAGGCAGGCTGGATGGGTCATTTAGTTATACATTGGGAAATTTCAGAATCTGATTTATTTAGTAGACCTGCAGACTTGACCTTGCATGACACATGAAATCATACATTGGGCTTATTTTGAACCCTTGAACGGCCAGTATTTTGACCAGCAGCACCCCCAACCCCAGCCCCCCAAAAAGAAAAATATTAATAATATTTGGAAAATAGGAAAGTAATAAGCCGTTTCCGTTCTTTTGCACTCAAAACTTTAGAAGAAATATGAAGTTTTGGCGATATTATTCACCGGTGAGTTAAAGCTAACAAGTTCATAAAACCACTAACACATGTTTATTGTAATCGTTGATGTGAGCATCCGACATGCTCATTTGTAAAGAATATGCAAAACTTGTCGTAAGAATCTAACAGGTGCCTGGGGGTTCCACTGCACCCTGGAAATACTTTTTTGTCGGCAGAAGTTGCCAAATTTAGTGGTCTGTCGGCAAATATTTCGTCAGTTTAAGTAGTTTTCATTCGCTTGAAATGAATTAGAGACTGGTTTCTGTTTTCTTTTGTGTACAGATTTCATCTAACTGTGTGTTGTAAACAAGATTCCCACGCCATTCCTCATCTCATTAATCGTTTCCGTTCATTAATCACCTTCCAATTACCCTTCTCGAAGTGTTGGTCAACATATACTCAACATTTGGTTTACTTTCGGTTAAACACTTGCTATTAGAACCAATTAGTACACGACTTGTATAATGCTTGACGTCTTTGTATTGTATTAATTGTAAAGTGATTTTCTTCACGCATATGCAAAGGTTTGGTGAGGTTTCTTTTTATCCTTTTTAATCTTTTCTTCATTTATTGCAATACCATATACTTTGACTTATATTGACCCTATTTACATATACGTACTCACTTTGCGAAGAGACACACATAACAATAGACGCTGCGAACTCGTATTTGTGAATGCAAAAAGTGAAGTGAACATCGATATGTGAATACATTTTCTTTGCGAAGAAGGCATCTGCTCATTTCAATAGAGTTCTTCGCTTTTTTCTATCCATCTCTTTTGTAGGGTAGAAGGAGATTATGAATTATGAATTTTTAATGTGTAATAGCTTCGGAAATTAATTAATTTGTGAACAAAATGGAGTTCACCGAACAAAATGAATTCCGATAGGTAAATACAGCCATTACATCAAGCCCAAAACGTTTGTAACACCACGTGTTTACACTCATAGTATACGACTCGTATAGTGTCTGATGTTGATTTTAACAATGTGCAACATGTTCTTTCCGCTCAGCCTCAAGTATGCTTAA
The DNA here is from genome assembly GCA_032273505.1 of Nanomia bijuga. Taxonomy (NCBI): domain Eukaryota; kingdom Metazoa; phylum Cnidaria; class Hydrozoa; order Siphonophorae; family Agalmatidae; genus Nanomia; species Nanomia bijuga. The sequence goes on along the minus strand of JAUKPT010000202.1, from coordinate 17,902 downwards.
ATGTTTTAACAAATGAACCTGGAATTGTGCTTGCAAATATGCTAATACATCATACCATTTCTGTGATTTTTTTTATGTATACACGGACTAGTAGTCCGTGATGTATATGAATAGGTTTGGTGAGTTCTCTTTGATTTTTTGTGTTTGGTCTTGGTTGAATTTTATTTTCATATATTCTTTGAATACAATAATGCATGTACTTGGATATCAATTGCAAAAGGGTTGTAACGCCTTGAATATCGTTATGCTATTTTAGGCCCAATTCGAGACATTGAACCGTTCTTCTTAATCTTTATCCAATGTTAGGATTAAGATATATAAATAGAGTAGATATTGTGAATAAGCGCTTTGAGCAGCTTCCACCTCGCTTCCATGCAAACATGACGTAAGTCTGTTGCACATTTAAGACAAGTAATTCACTCTTGGTGCTTTTCGCATCCACTGATGGAAATAAGCTATTTCCATCACTACCTTCCTATAGTTTTAGGCGATTATTCATGGATGTATATTCCTGGAAATATATCTACGAATCCTTATTTAGATCATCGACTCGATGACATGCATCCATTTAAGATAAGACTGTCATTTTGACATCTTCATGCGAACTGTCATTTAAAGCTTAAAACCTAATAACCAACCAAACAAAGATTAATCACGGTTCTTGGCAGCTTGTTGACTCTTGCTTAGCCGTTCATAGCTACATCATTAAGTTCAGTCCAACAAAATAACTGTTGGATAAATCACTGAAGATGAAGGATGATGTCAATTTTAGATTACACATAAAGATGTATGGGAAGCATTCTTTCATCAACCTTTTAATCGTCCCGCTTATTTTTTTCAGGAAAAAAATCAGAATTGCTCGCTCTTATAAGACCTTCCGCTAATTAATTTAAAATAATTTATTTTTTACTAAAATGCAAATGAAGACTTTTTTAGAAAAATACAAGATATCTAAGTTATTGCCGTTAGAAGGTGGTAACAAACATAAAAGTCCATTATAACAGTAAAGATTCTTACTCTAAACCATTCCAAATTACATTACTTCATAATTTTGGATGGAAGCATGTGGACTTTTAAGACTAGAAATTAGATTTTACTAAGCAAAAATATTAGGTCGTACAGTTAATAAATCCAGATAGAATTGGGAATGTAACATCAGAAATCATTCAACAATACAAAATAAAAAGGACGAAAAAACTAGGGGTCAGTATTGTTGTATTTGAAAGCTTTTTATACTAGTACGGGGATGGAGAACAGGAGTTCCCACCGACGTCCAAAAAATTGTCCCTTCGACACTTGATGCCTATTAAATCTTGCCTTTGATGCAACGGTAAATATTTTGGCCAAAAGTTCTTATTTCTTCCCGCCGTCATTTCGCTATTTTGCTTTATCTCTTCCCTGTTTTAGGGTGCGAAACAATCTCTTTAATTCTTCCCTATTTTCCTAATTTTGCTTATTACTCCCCCCCTGGGGAAGAGGCGCTGTTGGACAAAATATTTACTGTTGCTTTGATGACTCCAGGAATAAAAAATCCTTGTGATTTGATGCTTGACGCCTGTAAAAAAATCTCCCTTCTCATAGTAAAACAGTTCAAAGGTAGTTATAATAACTAAAGCAACAATTTTTTTCACGTTTCCTATCTACATCTATACTTGTTTTCATTTACACATACAATATATACAATTTATCATCGTTATAATATCTAAACTCTTTTTTCAAAGACGAATTTCTTTTTCAAAATTCTATTCATACACCAGCTCAATGTGTATACGCAAAATGTAGCTTTACTCTTGAGGTACGGATGACAATTTCAGCATAACCGTCTACCGGGTGAGTCAAAAAAACCGTAAGGCTTTGATAACTGATTACACCATGTTTTGATAATCGATTTTTAGAAAACTTTTTTCATTTTGTAGCGGAAAGCCTAACAATCCGTTCATTATTTGCTGAGATAGACCCATTTTTTCAAAAAATCACATGATGAAAATTTTCAAAAAATCATATACTGAAATTTAAGTTAGGCTTTCTGCTACAAGATGAAAAAAAGTTTTATGAAAATCAATCATCAAAACATGATGTAATCTGTTGTCAAAGCATTACGGGTTTTTTTTTACTCACCCGCTATTATTATGTATCTTGACACTAAGTACGCACGTCTAATTTTTCCAACTTCTTTTAACCACTAGAATTAGACTGCCATCATCAAATTTCGGTTATTTTAGCCGATTGATTGGTTAAAGTTTATACCATCCAAAAAGCTTATTACCTCGATTTAGAATGTCACGATTTAATGTTTTGTTAAAATCAAAAATGACGAAAACGCTTCTACATTAACCAATCAGAATCTTGATGACGTAATTTCCAACCAACCAAAGTATTGAATTAGCCATAATTTGGCGACATTCCCTTATCCTTCTTTGAAAGACGTACCAACCATTTATTCCAAAACGAGAGAAATTAAACTTTTTAAGCCATTATGCAAGACAAATCATTTCAAGACTTTTAATCTGCAAAGGTTAGTTTAGTCGTCTCATTACTTCGATCGACTTCGAGGGGTTCATTCGTCCGGTCATTAATGAACGATTCGGTCAACAATTGTGGACGCACCTCGTCCGCCTTCGCTTGTTCACGTTCATTATAGATGCGCGCCTTTCTAGAATGTACATCGGCCATCAATAAATTCCACTGACAACACCATGCGAAGAAAAACGACACAATAAGGATAACAATAAGGATACCACATACAATCCCGTACGTAACAACCCCTTGGAATATATTCATCACCACGGGAGCTACATACACGACATATCTCGGTACCGTAAAATTACCACTAAATAATTCTTCTATTAACACATCATCGAAATACAATTGTACATAATACGTGTAGTCATCTTTGATTATCAAACCGTCAATTTCGTATTTTAGTTCATCATCTGTGTCGGTCATACGCTCATGTTCTTTACACGAGACGTTTCGGTAGTACAAGAAGCGTTGATGCTCCTTGTCATAATGAATTGAATAGTTTTTGTACGTTTTGCGGATTTTTGTCACCGTGTTGTTCTGGTTGACCCAGTTCAAAATATGGACGTCGCTGACAAGTGTCTCATTTGTCGTCCATGTAAAATAGACTGGTTCCAGCTGACATGTCTTCAAGACGTATTTTAGCTCATAAAGACGTGTATTTCGTCGGTACTCACCTGACGATGACGGTAGTTTGGCGGAATAATTCCACTTCAAAAGTAACGTCTGGTTCTGATTTACCGTTAAGTTGAAGCTTCCTGTGTCGGCGCCGTCATTGCTGACAGCTTTCGGTAAAGTTTTAACGTAGAGTTTGGTTGAGAAGGGACCGTGCTCGAAACCAGACCACCCTCGTACTCGGAACGAGTAGATTGACCGCGGCATGACTTTGCGTAAAACGAAATGCGTTTTGGTAACGTCAGCAGTACTGTTGGTACCGTCTGGGTACTTTATGAGGACTTGGTAGCCTTGTGCGTCGTTTGAAGACATCCACGTGATCAAAACTCCCATTCCTTTAAAATCTAAACCATCAAGAGTCGTTGGAGCTTCGAGTTTCGCGTAAAACTTTGTCGTAACATTGATGGTAGTGGAAAAGACGCTTTTACCCGTAAACGATCTTGTACGAATCGCAAATTTGTAACTAACACCTGAACGCAAGCCTTCGAAGATGGTCATTTTCTCATCTGCTGTTAATAAAACCGTTTCGTTGTCACTGTTCTTTATTTCGTAGTGAGTCGCGAATTTCACTGAATCCCAAGTCAATTTGACTTTATCCCATGACTGCGCTAAAACACGTAGGTTTTGCGGAGCCGGGGGTAATGAGCAACCCGTTTCTTGTGATTCATCGGAGAAATCTTCACAGTCTTGACCCCCGTCGCATACTGAATCGTGCGGGATACATTTACGATCATTTGATTGGCATTTGAAAAGCGGCTTTTCACACGAGTCGGTGACAAATATTCTAAAATCGACTCCCTGTCGTGTCTGTGAATCGACACATGAATATGTACCTTGGTCACTCGAAGATATATCATTTATTTCGAGAACATTAACGCGTTCGAGTTGAGTCGGTTTTGAGATGTATTTCTTGATATTTTTACTTGAAAATATGGAAATCCTATCGTCACTTCTCACCGTCTCATTCCCTTTCCGCCATTCAACTTCAGTGCTTGTATTCTCTGGGACGCATACTTGTAACAGTCGCTGGCCTGTTTTACCAGAATAAAATACGTGGTCTTTAGGAGATATTTGGAAAGCACCTATTGTTTTATAGAGCATTACGATAATGAGTAATAGTTTGGTAAATGTCTTTGTGTTTCCCATTTTGATTATAATCTTGAGTTTCTTCAAAATTTGCGTTCAATTGTCATTTGTTTGCCTGAAAAAGAAGATGAAAATTAGCACATTCAACATTGGTGATGAACTTTGAGAGGAGAAGTACCACCACCGTCCTGATTATGTCCTACCTCAGTCATTCGGAAAATTCCATCCGTTGATGGTCCGGATCGCGATTTGGACAAAAAATCATTTTATCCGGACCAAAAAAAGGGGGCGTTTCGGATGACTGAGTTAAGTCGTTTATGGGACGTTTTACTCAGCATCATACCTAACTTTTTACTTTCCCTACGCCTATGCAAAGTCATAAGACGTTAATACCGTTTCCATAGCCTTCTACTTCAATATCAGCGAAGTATAGACTCAAATTTTGCTTGGAGGGGAAAAATAGTAATAAACATGGAAGACAATGATGCGAAAAGTCACGTATCTGTGTTATCATGCATGCTACATCTGATGTTGGTTTGGGAAAGGTTCAAGCAAATTAAATTTTTATATTGAGAAATTCAACGTTCCTTGGTGATAACTGATAGAAGAGGTGGCTTAAATGTTTTGAGAATAATCATGTAAATTTACCACAAGAAATAGAATTAAAACCATGAAGGAACTCCATTTAAAATAATACACGACATCAATAGTGATGAATACGTAATGAAATCTTACCCAATAGTATACTCAACATTAAATCTTAGGCCTCCTCCAATTTATTCTCTAAAAGTCGAATATAGGAAGGGCATATTTGTATGACAAAGTCTAAACAAACAAAGTATTTTCAGGCCTACTTCAGAAGTCAAATTTAAGACGGACGTATAATTAGATGATGCATAGATGAAAGGTCGGTAGAGCTCTTTGAATAACATTTTGAATAACATTTTTTTTTAACTAATCGTTCAAAGATCTGTTAGTTTGGGCCCGGTTGTTTAAAGTATGTTTTAAGCTAAACAATGTATAAGCCTATTGTATTTCAGTACATAGCTAAATGACGTTTGAACAACCGGGCCCTGTTACACAAGTAGATACATCTGTTCAAAATTTGGTTTTCAAGTTAAGCTCTAGTGTCCTCTTTCCATTAATCACACCTTTCATAGACTATATTATGGTCTATCGCAATTTTTAGTAATTATTTGTACACTCAAAAGATTAAGCGTTAAATCCAATTATTTTTCGTATAAATTGGGTATAAAAAATTATCAAACCGTTCACCAAGCATCAGCTTTACGATAGTAGATAAATTAGATAGATACGATAGATAAATTACGATAGATAGATAAATTCCAACAAATTTAAAAGGTTATTTACTAACGCCACGCAACAAAATCTTGCAAAAGTGGACCCATATACCAATAACCTTTTAAAATAGTAATAACATTGAAGATTCTGCAACCTATTTACATATCATTTTATCTTAACTTCAAATTTGTATCTGCCAAGTATGCTTGGTTACCAATTAAAAAATAATTAAAAGTGACAAGACTCTATAACTGCTATGAACAAATAAACAAAGATAAATGAGTATATGAACTAATTATCTTCATGATACACTAACCCCTAAAGTCATCTCCCCAATAAAACGAAATTACCAATTACCAATTCTGCCGTCAGATGAAAAAACACCTTAAACACCAGTTTTCTTCATATTAATTTTCGAGCTTTAAATCACCTTTAGCAACAGCTTTTTCATATTCATGAAAATTGGCGTTTAAGGTGTTTTAGCATCTGAGGGCAGAATTATCCATTCTTCCTAGCATCAATGCATGGTTTGTCATTCAAACATTGCAAACACTTTAACGAACCTATTTAGTTTTACTCCAGATTTGCTTCTACCAGGTATGCTTGGATACTAATTAAACATGATTACAGACTGCTATGAACAAATAAACAAAGATAAATGGATAAATGAATAAATGTATCATCACTGTCATTTCTCAATTTGATAGCGGAATTGTGAATCACTGGAACCTTGATTACTTCCATCTTGGGTGTGGAATCTCATGAGAAATAAAAAACAAGCAAATGAGGAAACTTCTTTCTATTTGTTTAAATTAAAAGAATTCGATTTTTTTTTGTTTGTTCTGTGTAAGAAAAAACATGCAAGGCTAGTTGTTGTTTTTGTATGTATATGTTTTTTTTGCAGTGTTGTTTTTAGTTTTTTTCTACTTTCATGTTCATATCTATTCATTCATTGTGTGTATTTTTTAAATTTTGGGATTATTAATTTGTGGTGCAACAAACAAATATACATGTCATAATTGGCCAATTTTGTTGTGTCCCTAAGGCTAACGGATTATTTAGGTATATTTACCAACTGTTTGGTTGAATATTACATCATGATGTACGTGATTGGTTGTTTCAAAAATGCCACTATTTGATAATTTGTCAAATATCTAATTCACGTAAACATTTTTAGGTGAACCAATTCTTGATGATGTAATTTTCAAACAATCAAATAGAAAATTTACCTTTAATTTCTAGAAAACCCCTTTATTTGACAATGCAAATTACCATACCCTGTATTTTGTTAATTCTTATTAATCGTTTTTATCAGATTAGAAAAATTAGAAACAATATGAAAAATCGAATGTAATAAATGTAAGGGTGCAATGGCTCTTATGAATTTTATGGAGCAGATATTTGGACTTGGTCGCCAGTTAGGTTGGTTCTACTATCTACCTTTAATCATACTAATTTTTTTTAAGCATTAAATACTGTCATTTCTGTTTTTAGATTAGAAAAAATATTTTTTTGGAAGTTTGGTTAACAACTGGTTATTATTTAGTTTCGGTTACTTGGTTATCAATGTATGTTTGGAACAATTAGTTTGATGGTAAGGACATTTATCAATTGTTTCTTTGATAAGGGAAAAGATGAATTTCTTACATCTCTGAAAAGAATGTTGTCAACACAACTCCCCCCTCTTGCAAGGAAAATCCCAAAATATCGTTAAAGCCACCAGAACCACAATAATCATGTTTTATTTGGAAGTAACGAGCTCCAAGTTAGTTTCATTAAACATACATAATATTTTCAGCATAAAAATGATTTATATTTGAATTTCTTACTTCCTATCTATTTTGTTTACTTATTATGTCTACTTGTTTAGCTATCATAGATTATAGCCAATCTTTGGCATATAATGACGTTTATTTTGTTGTTTACCTTAATGTATAATTTTTCTGTTGAATTTAGTAGTACAGGATACAAAATCATGCACTATAAGCTTCATGCACAGAGTACGACAAACAAACAAACCTAAAACAATATCAAGAGGTTCTATATATTCTGCAAAGGAATACATTTATTAGTTTACTGATCTGAAAACTTTGTTTCTCTTATACGCATGCCTTTTTCAGGTTTTACTCAGAAACCGCTGAAAACAATTTGTTTCATTCTATCCAACGGGAAATTATCCAGAACTTACTGGGGTGGTTTTCACTGGGGCACCTGGCCAGGGTCTGCATTGAAAGATAAGAACAGGAGAGCAGCACAATCTGATCAAAAGGGTTAAGCACTAAGTACAAATTAAGAACATTTTGAGCTAAAAATGAACACATTGATCATCAAGATTGTATAAATGAGCCAAAAGTCTTAAACAATGTTTTTTTTTGCTAATTAATGAAAGCAATCACATAGGTGTTGTAAATTACATCTTTCGAAGATTTCAGAAATTAACAACTTAACCATTTTTGATACACCCGAAATCAGTATGTGTGTTCCTGCCGGTGTTGTAGAAACACCTTTAGCAAGTATGTTGTCAATTTTATCTCATTCCGAATGTATGGTAGAAACTCAAATGAGTGACATACAGAGGATGTCTTTCTATACGGCTTACTATGGTATAATTGAACAGTGAAAGCAAATAGTACAATGTCAAAAGACATATTTTTAAAAAGAAATTGAATATGGAATAACAAAAGTAAAGATAGAGGTAGGATAGAGATTTCGGTTATTACATTATCAAAATAACCTGATGTGAGTCATTTCTGCCAATCGAAATTTTGTAGCCCTAGTTTTAAGCCAATTGTTACCCTTTGTCGCATGTATTCTTCTATATACCAGCCAATTAGACAATAATTAAACAATATGTGGGATAGTTTTATCACAGTGTAGAAAGTACTTAAGACTACAGTTATGCTTTTGATATGTCATATTTTCATATATTTTTCTAATTAGTCAAATAATTAATGTTTGTTTAGGTGGGTTATTGGAAGGGAGTAACATGTATTATTTTTGGTGAAATGAAAAAACAAACAAGTTATTAATAAATATTGATATTTTGCTCAATTCTACTCTGATAATGATAACTCTATTTTTGTTTAAGCATAAAGTTTTCAAGTATGACATGGTTTGAAATAAGGCATATTATCAGCATATATATCTTAAGTCTAAAAATGTTTTACCTATTAGTTCAATTAGAGTAGAGTAGTGAGTAGAGAAGAGTAGAGATTGGTTAAGCATTAGGCTCTGCAAGACTTCAAACATGAATAAGTCTTAGTTAACAATTCTGTGTGCATTTCACAAACATGGCGAAGTAAGCTGCAACACAAATGACATGACACAAATCATGTTAAATCACCAAAATTGCACGCTTCTTCAAAACCCTGGAGCTATGAGTGCAAAATGCCCATGAGGACGAAAGTGCAATTCTGCAGTAAAAAGTATCGTTTATACCAATAAACGTACCTTGAAGTGGATAAATTGAAAGCATATATACATATACTCATCTGTATATAGCTCCATCTTCTATAGAACAGTAAAAATGTATAACTTTCACTAAAACATGATGATAACAAACAATGATTTGTAACTTTGTATACATGGTTCCGGAGTTTGAAAAAAGCGTGCAGTTTTGGTGATTCACCATGGTGACATGTCATTAGTGTTGCAGCTAAATCCGCCACGTTGGTGATCGTTATAAAAGAATCATGAATTTTACGCTTACAATTGCACGGTTTTTAAAAACCTCGGAACACAGAATATAAATAATGAGAGACATGCCTGCATTATGTATATTCCCTTTCAACTACTAACCTTGATCTCCACAATCCAAGAAAACTTCATTTTCCAAACTAACTAAAACATATCTTTTCCTCATATCTCAATAACATTTTGCAGTAATATTTTCACTAAACATCTATAATAATCTTTAAATTGGACAGCCTTTAAGACTTAAAATACCAACAAATATTTCTTGTCTAAACTCATTAAAAATAAAATTTCGTTTATAGATTATTTGTACACAAACTTCCGCTCCACGTATTTTTCCCTTGAACCTCATCGCACATTATGTGTCAATGTCAATGTTAACGCATACATCTGAATTATGTAAAAGTCATACACGAGGAATCATATAAAATAAACTCTAAATGTGATAATAACTCAAAATCTGATAATAACTCAAAATCCAAAAAAGCCTTCTTTTCCATGCTTATTAGAATTTGGAAACACAAATTTCATCTAAACCTTAATTCACGTTTGTTGATGATATGTACATAAACTTCCGTTCATATGTACGTATCCTTTCCTTGAACCTCGTATCGTCATTAATGATCATTATTTCCCGTTCGAATTTTATAATGTTTATAAACAAGTTGATGTGGAAGGTGGAGAGATATTTGTTGTACTGTTATCGATTAGATATGGTGGAAGAGAGAAACCATGGTTCGATTTATTTAAAACGATGGACATTTAAAGGTGATTTTTTTTATTGGAATTTGAAGAATTGTTATAACGAAAGTTTTTAAATGAGAATGCTGGGAGTATGAGTTTTGTACTTGCTGCCTTAAAGTATATATATTAGATTATTCTTGGGTCAACTCGATAGATAAAAACATCTTATTGAACCCTAAACTGTGTCAATCTTATTTTGCCGAGTGTCATCATGGACCATGTCAGTTTATTGAAAATGTTCTCAGAAATATGCAAAACATTTGTTTGAAAGATGATTTCTTTACTAAAATTTAGATTATTCCTGAAACATTTACTAATGAGGTTGTTCGAATTATAAAATGAAGTTGAAATATTATTGATATGGGCTTGATTTTTTGTACTTAATTGGAATTCAAGAAATTGATTAGAAAATAATCTATTAATGAGGCTGGGGATATGTTGAATTGTAAAAAAGGTTTTTGTGGACTTTTTGACTGTTGTGTTGGTATATTAGTACATTAATCCATTGGTACATAAGAGAGTAGGGAGTTCTTGGGTCATGTTAGAAGAAGATAATTCAGAAAAATTCAGTTTTTCTTCCATATGATAATAAACATAAGACACAGCATTATATAGTTATGCTACAGATGGTATATTGCTGGCTTTATATATTCCAAGAAGATAGTCATGAGAAATATAACTTTGTTTAGAGGCTTTCACTTATGTATCATCTAAGAGGCTTTTACAACAGTTAATCATCAACTTCATCAATACAAATCATAGTTGTCTGCATATTGACATACCCAAATAGATTACAGTTTGTTCAGACAAACGATAACTACATACCGATGTCACTCATCTTTCTATGTGTGAGAGAGATAAGAACATGGTAAGCTTCCATATTGCGACATGAGATGGGTTTAATGATGTATTGCGCACATGGAGAGAAGCTTATAACTTAAGTTTTATCTGTTAAAAGCATATTAAGATATCAACGCATTCACCTTTTTAGTAGAAAACTATGCACACCTCTAACCAAAAATGGAATTGAATAATTAGGTAAATGAACTACGCAACCAATTGCAGTATATCATATAAAAAATCAAGTTTTTAGTAACAGCTTTAAGTGAAAGTTTAAGTCATGTTGGAAGACTACATGGTGGTTAAGCCACGGCCTATGTGTATTAAAACACGACTGCATCTTCTTCTAGACTGTTCAATCACACGTGCAACCCCAACAATATTAAACCTTTGCTTGTTTTTAAGCTTTTTCTTGGAGCTTCTTTAACAGTATAACTCTATGTAAAAATCGTCACAAAACCCCAACGACAATAAACAGTAAACAAAGGATTTAGTCTGGACCGCAAATTGAATCGGAAATCTCCTTAACAAGTCCATATATCCGTATTTTGAGAAAGGATGGCCTTCTTTGGAATGAGATTAAATGATAGTTGATACTCGGGGGAAAAGAAGTCTTGAATTTAGAAAATAGAGAAAATAAAGGCAGTTTGATTGTTTTAGATACAGAAACTATCTATAGGTAAACAGAAAAATACCTACAGGGAAGTAATGCAGTTTTGTTCAGAATTTTTATCGTAGTACATTAAAGAAGCTCTTTATAGCCATATTACTTGCAGAAAGGCTATTGAATTATGTTGCGAAACAATAAAAATCCCTTTATTTCTTCCCTAATAATTACCATAATTTACAAGTAACTTGAATCCCACGGTCTTTTCCACTAACCCTTTCCTGTCTGTGTCCATTGGGGGTTGTAGGGGGCGAAGTCCCCTGCCGTGCTCCCAAGTGAGGATTGGAAGATTTCCTATATTGAAAAGTGTAGAAGACGCCTGTAGCTTTACGTACTTACTAAATTTGTCACCTGAATGTCAATATTTAGGCAGAAAATCAATTTCTTAGCCCAAAATTTTTGCATCAAAATATTTCCCTTTTCAAAAAGTCTCAGTCAGGAAAGAGTTGAATGGAGGAGTGTGTTTTTCTAAAATCATTCAAAAAACTTTTTTAAGTGATGGGTTGGTGCTTTTTAACGAGCTTGGAGTCAAAAAAAAGACCAAAATAAAGTTTTGCATTTTCCCTATAACCCTTTCCTTTCTGCGGGCCGATAAAGGGCGGAGCACCCCGCGTACTCCCAAGTGAGGATGGGCAGATTTCATTAATTGAAAAGTGTAGAAGACGCCTGTAGCTTTACGTACATACTAAATTTGTTAACTGAATGTCAATATTTTGGCTGCAAATTAATTTCTTAGGTCAAAGTTTTGCAAATTTTGCCCTTTTCAAAAAGTCTTAATTTTTATTCAATTTCGTACTCTCAATTTCTCAAAATAGTTGTAGGAGAGCAGCTTGAACTTGTAGAGTATCAAAGAATCGGTATTGTTTTCTGCAGCTAATTCGACTCAATTTTAAGCGTATTTAGTTCACTAGTTAGTTTTCTACTGATATTTCGGTATTGTGATAGACGGATGAAAGCCTCTGTATACGAAATCTTAGTATCTTAACCGTCTATCAAGCCACCTTATGTCTAAAAGATAACTACATATAAGTAATATTTATGTGATGCAATCACTTATCTCGTAACATCTGTTTATAGTGAACGACAGGGTCGATCAGATGAAGGAGATGAGTTGCTACTTTATCACTGCGTTATCGTTATCTTATGTTCAGAGGAGGAAAAGTCAGATGGCCGGAGATTGCTGTGGTTCTTGATTTTCTTTTTATGTCAAAATGGATCTTCAAGCAATGTTTAAGAATGCCCCTTTCCCAGATGTCACATCGTCTTTTTTCGTCTTATTTCTTCTTTTTTCGACGGAAGCGACATCTGTGGGGGGGGGCTTTTTTAAATAGAGGTTTCCCAAATATTGTTTAAACTTAATAAAAACTTAATATACTTAGTTTGAGTATTGTTGTTGTGGTACTGGATTGGGAATAGGAGAGTAGAAAGTATGTTTTTTAAGTAGAGTAAAATGTTTTGCAAAATAAATAAAATGTGAACAAGCTAATTAGTAAGAATAATATTGTTACAAAGTCAAACTGATTCCGATTCAAATCTTTCATGACAAAATATCATGAAATCAGTTTAATATCTCAAAGGAAAAATGCTAAGATACCTTTTTAACAGCTAGAAATGAATCTTCAACGCATAACACTAAGTCTTCTTCTAAGTACATCTAATCAGGTCTTTCCTAGAATATCAATTCTTTTAAGTACGTATAAGTACGAAGTACGAAGGTTAATCAACGACAAAAATCAACCGTTAATTCTGGTTAACTTATCATTTCTTGGTCTCAACAAGTAAGGATATATTGAAAAAAGCGAGACAAGATACGAAAATAACGAATATATAAACAACACAAAAACCTAAAAAATCTAGAATTGTTCTCTTCGAATCAAAAATAAAAATGAAATTATGGTCAACAAAACGACAATTCTGCATATCAGTGTGATTTCTTAATTGATTTATCAGCTAAGTCTCAACTTTTACTAAATATCAAAAATTGTTGCGGTATATTCGACGCTGGTACAAAAAAGACACCGTTGATTTATAAGTCATATAGTAAATTGAACGTAGTAAGGGCATCGAGAGGAAATATAAGCTTTCAGCATTATTTAAAAAGTTATTTCAAATAAAACAGCGTGCGTATCTCTTGAAACTGCAAATATTTTGAAAAAAAATTAAAGTGGTAGAAAAACTAGACATAAAAAGAAGATAAAATCTCAAAAAAGTTCTCTTAATTAATGCTTAATTCCTATTCAATCAGGGGGCAATTGCAGAACAATGTGGAATCAAACCTTAAATTTGCAAACACATAAATGAATCAAGTACTGAACAAGATATAGGACGTGGATTTTTAATCCCCCGCAGAAATCTTTTGGGAAATTATGCACGTATACCATTCAGAAAAAAACACTTACTGACGACTACTTTACGAAATCCTCCATGAAGGCTGGCTGTTCTACTATTTAACTTAATATTTAGTTATCCAACAAATTTGTTATCCAACGAATTTGTTTTTGCTTTTATGTTTTTTTACCATAGTAGTTGTTCGTCTTAAAAAGTAGTGTTTAATTAATGTTATAACTCAAGAGTTCCTCTACCTGCACTTTTAGCAATATGCATTTCTAGAGAAATCAGAAAATAGAAATCACAATCTTCAAAACTCTTATACACACAAACCAATAAAACGTATCAATACAGTAATTTTATACCTTCCCAATTTGCCAATAAACAAAAGAAGACAAGACCTTTACAGGGAAATTGTAAATTCTTAAGGTCATATAACGATATTCCAATAAAGTATTAAAAAATACATCATCTTTGTATCAAATATTTTGTTCCTTCCCCCTTCCCCCGCTCCTTTCTTCTTAATATTCGCTTTAACAAATCATCGATTCTTTTAACATACTTCTAACATACTAACATACTTCCGAGATTTTGAATTTAATTGGTTAATTAGATTGAAGGGGCGAATTTGTTTCCGAATTTCCAATATTTGACCTTTTTTCTTCCGATATTTTACCGAAATATTGATGTTTCCGATATTTATTACCGATATTCCGATACTTGTTATCTCTTTTTCACTCCTACCGCCAAATAACCGACCAACAGAAAATACCAATTAATCTATATCTAATGAATATGAACAGGTCATTGTCAAAAGTCCGACACCACGCATGCCCGTCAAGTCTAGCGGACTTAAACCTAGTCTTAAACACTAGACCCTAAAACCTAACCCCTAACCCCTAACCCCTAACCCCTAAACCCTAACCCCTAACCCCTAAACCCTAAATCCATCTCAATTCCTAAACTGACAATTCCCAAAATGTCCTGATTAAAAAATGTTAATTAATAAAAGGAAAAATAAATACCAAGACAAATAATAAATCGTATACAAAACCCCAGATAAACGTATGCTAACGTATGCTCTGTCTTAAAAACCCTTTCAGTTATGATCAACTAAAGAAACAATTATTAAAACTGACTGATTAATTTACTATTTAGTTTTATATCATATATCAATTGTAAATCATAAAAACAAAAACCAATACATTTTTCCCGTAATGACGTATGTAACACCACAGACTACTATACTAAACGGACTTTCAACTCGAGGTTCACGATAAATTATCATAGGCCAGTTTTTCATGTGTTTTTTCTTTATGGTATGGACTTGCAATTTTCAGGGAATGTAGGTAATAGCATGAAGTTTGCTCAAAATTTTTCCAAAAAAATTTCGCTACCTTCTTCGTGGTGTCTTCTTCCTTTTTTTGAAGTGCTCAGAAAACCATGAAGATATATTCAGTTTTTATTGTAATTCGGCACATTCTCCATGCCACATTAAATTGTTAAAAAAAGTCACAATAGACATCTTGAGAAAATGAAACTACACTCGAAAGTTTGATTTCTGATTAAAATATTTATGTTAACCGTACTTTTCTTTTTTCATTTTGCAAGTCCATGCCATACATAAAAGCCGAGATATGATAGTTAAAAGAAAAAAAAACATGAAAAACTGGCCTATGATGATTTATCGTGAACCTCGATTTGAAAGTCCGTTTAGTATAGTAGTCTGTGTTATTGTTCATGTTTGTTGCGCAAAGGCCTGGTTGTGCATAACAAATTTTATATTTTATAAACTTTGTATGTTTTATTTTTTTGTGCATTTTGTATATGCTGTAACCATGGTTTTATACGTTTTATATTTACCTAAAGCATATAACCAGAAAGTAACCACAAAGGAGCACGATTAACTTTGTGAAACAGACATTCATGACATGATCAGGTCTGCACATCAAGTGGGTACCGCGGGTGGTACAGGTGGTACCGTACAAGGAAACATCTCAGAGAGCAGTTGCCTTTCTGCAAAATATATTTTTTTTTCTATTTTTGACTGAACTAACCGAATTTGAAAGTGCAAATAAAGGTCACAGAAGCAAGCACCGTTGGACATAATAAGCAATAAAGGGCTTACAATATTCGATTGTATCGCTGTATATCTGGATGTATGTAATATATTACTAAATCCAGTAAAATTCTCTTAGAGAGGACGAAAAGCAAGAAAAGTGCTGGAAATATTCAAATGTATGGATGGAAAATAGTCAAAATATTTACCATTTTTACTCAGAAGTGTTGTAAGATTCTGACAATACCATCGGTATTATATAATCAACCTTATATCTTTTATGACATCGAACCAAAATTTACGATGCAGTTGAAACAGGAAACTGTTATATCATAATTGACCTGGAAATGTCAGGCATCTTATTCTTTTAATTAATTAACGCGTGGTACGTCATCTTTCAGTACACTTCTATTCATGTAAAGTTAAGCATCGTCCTCGCAAGATACTTACTGGATGGGGGACGCAAATTGTAGAGGCATGTGTCATAAATGATGCAATAAAATGCACTCGACTCGGGCTCTTAGCAAGGGAAAATTAACTATTATAGGCAATGCCGACGGGTCGACCCATGCCATGCGAGGAAAATTGGGTAGTCAATTAGTAGCTGACGAATCACTAGGTGGAACTTATGCCATTGTCTCGATAAGAACGTAAAGAGCTTGTGCATTAACCATAAAAAAAGTTTTTAAAATCCTATACTATGTTAATGTTATATTTTATGATCAATTCGTTTTAAATCAACAGAGTAGGAATTACCTTGATAGACAAGAAGGTTATTAGCCTATCGAGGCATTTTACTAGCAGTTTATAATGTACATAGACATATTTATGCGATTAATTGACAATAAATTTATTGGATTTGTATTCACTAAGTATGACTTTATCTAAGTTTAACAGCCGGAAAGAAGCCATATTTTTTTTACTTCTTTACCCGCAAGTTACCTTCTAACCTGAAGCTTATGGCCTCGGTACTCAGAAGCGAAAAATTCCGCAGCACTGGTAGATTGTCATCTTAAAAATCTTGCTAAGGCCGAAAAAAGGTGCTGCTCTAAATAGCGTGAAAATCTTTTTTTCTTTCCGCCATTACATTTAGAAAAAAGAGCAAAGGAATAGTAGAATTCAGCTATTCATCAAAACCGCAAAAAGAACTAAAACGATTTCAAATCGGACCACATCAGTTGATGAGAATTTCACGTTCATCTTATTTCGCTTACTTTTGTGTTTTCTGTGTCATTTAAATTGAATGTTACGAAAGGTTTAATAACTCACCGCAATTAGTGGCTGAAAATGTGCAAGTCGAAAATGTTTAATGTTCTTTTTGTAAACATTTTGATGATATGATGAAGACACTAGTGAATGGTAAGGCAAAAAAGAGACTGTATTCATGGATGTAAGGAATAATCTTTTAAAGGTAAGGCTAATTTTCAGATTTGATCAATGATTGAACGTCACTTTCTAACATAGCCTCGATCATTTATGCTTAATCTCGAGTCTGTATTGATCTCTGTTTAGATGGACGTAAGACTCTATATGCATTTCTAATTGTACATGATTTGGATTTACAGTCTTACATTCGTCCATACAAAGGTCCATGCGGTAACATACTAAGAGAACAATGCTAATTTTGTATATGTTATCACCTTTTCAAGTTGTTCGTACATCATGAACAGATAATCGCTATGTCGAGGTAAAATCTTTCAGCTTCACAGTATATAGCACTTTTTAGTCAATACCCTGGATAGTTTTCGGATAAACTAATTTTTGTCTATAAGTTCACCAAACAGAAAGGTAAATAACAGAACAAGTTCCATACAATATTAAAGACATACACATGCTATTTCTACCATTATTCTAACCAACAAAAAGCAATCTATTCTGCGCATGAACCCTGGATTATTTATGACCCTTCATATAATTAGGCTTTCCACACTCAGATAACACATATAAACTACAATAGGTCTGATACAAAATATATTTATCTGAGTGTG
>JAUKPT010000201.1:0-23693 GCA_032273505.1 Nanomia bijuga | reverse complement strand
CTCCAGACCCCGGATGACGCCGGAGCGATCAGCGGGGGAACGGTTTTGATTCAACTTCGCTTTTCCGTAGACACGGGTCACGTGCAGTTCGATCCCCACAATCCCTCGCAGCTGCGCATCGGTAAGCCTCCTTGGCTACTCGATGTTGGAAATTGCGCCTACTCAGCCCCGAGTTCCCGATCGACGAACAAGGCTCCTACCCCGCGCGGAGACCTCCCCGTTCAGGGTGGCAACGATCGATGTCCAGCTGATCCAAGCATTCCGTCGGCCGGCGAGGACTTCCGAGGCGCCCGTATGCGTGCTGGTCTGCCGACCGAACAAGCGGCGCCCCTCCCCAAAGGTTCGCGACGGTCTCTCCGCTACGTTGGGCCGATCGCGGCCGTGCTGCAACGAAAGCCCCGAATCTGCCGGAGAGGCAGCGTGCAGTCCAGTTTCGCGCATGCCGATATCCGCGATCACCCTCGACGCTCAGTTCGCAATGGATCAGCGAGGGGGGCAACTTCAGCGTCGAGCACCGAGAGCTTCCCGGCTTGTCACGGACGCGGCCCGCCTTCAAGCAGTCGGGCCAGCCGTGGACCCACCGCCGTTCTGCGTCTGGACGGGCGATGACAGGGACGAATGCTGCCGAACGAACCTCCCACGCCTGCAGCACTTCAGCTCGAAATGGTCTCACGCTGCGCGAGGCGTATCCAGTCGAATGAAGGGGTTCCGGCGCACACTGCCGGAGGTAGCGCTGGCGCGCAACTCCCACCGCCACCGGGAATTTCGCTCACTCGTCACAGAAGTCATCGTCTACCGCCAGTTCAAACTGTGCTCAAGAATGCCGAGCCCCGATGCCACTGCATTGCCTTCGAGTGATGGCATGTGACGGCCTTGTTTCCCGGTTTGATCGCCTGCCCGACGGGTAGCACTCGAACGAGGCCGGTACTTCAGTGCCGGAAGACAACGTGGAAAGGACCCACCGTGGCTCGTCAAGACTCACAACCTCAACTCAAGGATCAAGACCTCTATGAAGAACTACGAAAGAAGGGGGATTCGAAGCAGAAGGCGGCTCGGATTTCCAACGCGGCTGCCAATCGTGGACGGTCAAGTGTGGGTAAATCCGGCGGCAAGTCCTCACCGTACGAAGAATGGACGGTCGAAGAATTGAAAAGGCGAGCCAAAGAACTCGACCTGCACGGGTACTCGAAATTGAAGAAGAGCGAACTGATCGACACCCTCCGACATCATTGATCTCACCATTTGGCATGAATCGCGCGGGCCGATCTGGCTCCTCGTTAGCTCCAGCGAACGCTCGCCCCATAATCCTGAAGCGGGTGGCACTCTCTCAGCGGTCGCGGGCAGGGATTCGTCCGTTGAACAGGAAGTCGTCAACGGTTGTGTTGGCCTTCTTGGCGTGCATACGGAGTCGGCCGTAAGGAGCGCTTTTCGACGTCGACCTTGGCGTGGTCGGCTTCGGGCAGTCCTGGCCGGATTCGCCCCGCAGTAAGTCGATCGAGGTGATCGTCGGCTTTCCGCTACGCGTTGGCTTCGCCGACGCCGTCGCGGAGGTCCTCGATCCGTTTTGGAATCGACCCCGTAAGCGGCGTTCGGTGTGGCGACTTTCTGAGTGATGTGCCAATGTCTCGTCGAGCTTCTCCGTGAGACGTGCTGCGAGAGAACGGGGACAGCGGTCGCCGCCGTCCGGTCACGATGCTCATGTAGCACTGTCCGCTGTACGAACATGTGCAGCACACGAGGTAGGGCGGACAGTTCAGAAGCGATGAGCATCGCGAATCAGCCACCACCATTCGAAAGAACCGTCGACGGTGAGAGTCGCCATCTGGGTCGTAAATTACTATAGGAGCGGAGTGCTTTGTATCGGATTTATCTTGGCGGGGGCGGCAATTCGACACTTTGCCCACGAGGGACATGAATAATCCGTTCCGACATCCCCTGTTGTTCCATTTCGTCGAGAAATGCACTCAAAGGCGATGCGAACACTCCGTAGTCGTCGAAGTGCACAGGAATCGCGTAGTCAGGGGAAATCAAGTTCACCGCTTTCACTCCCTCGATCCCATCCATGGTCACCGTCACACCCCACGGTATTTTGTCGCCGAAAGGCAGCCTCGTCCCACCCAGATGGAAAACGCCACTGTGGATGCGCGGATACCGCCGTGGAATCTCCGCCAAATCCTCGACCGCGAGCGTGTCCCCGGAGACGTACACGCAGAGTTTCGGCGGCTCTGTGCCGGAACCGAATTCGAGGATGCTGCCCATCACCGGCGGTAAAATCCGCGCCGTGGTTGCCCACGACGGCCCGTGCCGGCCAGGCACGGCGGTGACGCGAACCCAGTCGCCGTCCGCCGTGACCGTGCGTGACTCCCAAATCGCCAACCCGGCTGCTTTTTCGAAACCACGACGTCGTAACTTTTTCGCAGCGTGTTCAGTGGTGATGACGGGTAACGCGTGGTCCAAACCCGCCTGCGCACGTCGATCCCAGTGATCGCCGTGCAGGTGCGAGAGAACCACTGCGTCCAGGCGGGGAAGTTGGTCGACGGTCGATGCAGGCGCGCGCAGTCTTTTCGAGGTGAGCCCATGCCCCAGATATGCGTACTCGCCGCGGTGCAGAAAATTAGGGTCGGTCAGTATGGTCACGTTCCCGTACCTGATCAGGAAAGTCGCATTGCCGATAAAGGTGAAAATCCCTTTCTCCATAGGGCTCTGATACCCAGCCTTCACTCCATCAACCGCAGTACGTTTCGACATCAGGACTCGAACGCCACAAGCCGGTTCAGCATATTGCGCGCCACCGCATGCCAGAGTAATAGGGGGTGGATTTCGCGGCCGGAGAGGCTAGGAGGACTTTTAATTGACTGGCAGCCTGTGTCATACCCTGCGCGCGAAGCTTGATGTTCCACTTGGGCGAGTGGATGTCCGGCGTGGACAGTCTCAGCAACCGATCAGCCGGGCTCTTGCCGAATTGGAGAGCCTCGGACAGGTCCTGCTGCCACCAAGATCCCCTCGCCTGCTCCACGCGGCTTCGACGACGTCGGTGACTGCAATCGGTGTCACTGTTCCAGTCACCACCCCGTGGCGAGATTCCGAATAGTTTATACAGCAGTCGATGTCGCGATCGCGGCGGTAGCGAGAAGTGGACGCGTCAGGATTTTCGAGCACTGGCGCGCGCGGGCATGCAGGGCATGATCGAGGGCGCGAAGGCTGGCGCCGAACGGCGTGTTAGAACACGACACGTGGGGCGCCAGCCACGGTCGAAAGTAACTGGCGGAGAGAGAAAGTGGGTCTTCGGCCGCCGGCATAACTGAAAGGAATCACCGTCTTGATGTACTTCGGCACGAAAGGGCGAAGTCACGTTCGGACAGGCAGCGTGCTTCCTTTCTGATTGGTGCATTCGTCGCGTTGACCGCTTTCATGCTGTTTCGGCGGTTTCCCGAGATTCACATTCAGACTGAGGAGTTGAAATGTGACAAGGAAGCAGCAACGGACGGGGTGATGGTCATGGCTCGACGTGTGCGGGCGCCATCGGTGCCCACACAGGCGATCGCCAGTGCGGACAACATCGACGAGCACTCCTCGTCTGTCCGCGGGATACCGGGTCCGCAGGCGGCTTCCACGGCAACGCAGAATCAAACCGGCATTTGGTGGAGCCATGTTTGATCCGGTCCCTGTCCGGGAAGGTGAGATTTCTAGTATTCGCGGGCTCAGGGCAGGGACCGCACCGAAAACGCAAGCAGCGGAGGGATTGCCATGACACACCTCACTTCCGACTTGCTCTCGACCGGCATACCGACGCTGGGGGTGGAGGAGGAGTTCTTACTCTGCGAGCCCCGAACGGGACGGCCCAGTTTGCGCAGTAGCGAGGTCGGATCCATTGGCCGCGGACTCGGAGTCTCCCTTCAACGTGAACTTTCCCGTTGCCAAGTGGAAACGTCGACGTCTATAGGGGCCCACATCCGCGATCTTCGTGCTCAACTGTGCGAATCACGCGCCGCCGCCGCTACCGCTGCTGCCGAGGGGGGCTGTCAGCTGCTGGCCGTCGGGACAGCGTTTTACGACCCTCCGCCTGACGCGATCACACCGACGTCGCGGTACCGGCGTATGGCGGGGCAGTACGGCGCGCTCACCACAAGTGTGATTTGCGGTTGCCATATCCATGTGGGGGTCGAGGACCGCGAACGCGCCGTTCAGGTCATCAATCATCTACGTCCCTGGTTGCCCACAGTCTTGGCATTGACCGCGAATTCGCCGATGAGCGCCGGAGTTGATACCGGCTACGCAAGCTGGCGGCATATCGTTTTCGGCAGATGGCCGAGCGCGGGTCCGCCTCCACGGTTCGAGTCCGCCCGACACTACGAGGACGTTGTGGAAACGATGTTGGAGACGGGGCTCATCCTTGATCCTCATATGGTTTATTGGGACGCACGCCTTTCGGATCATCTTCCTACGGTAGAGATTCGGATCAGCGACGTGCCGGCGACGGTAGAGGAGACGATCACTCTGGCCACGCTGGTACACGCCTTGGTCATCATGGCAACCAAGGCAGTGGTCAGCGGTGAAACGGTCCCGGCTGTTGACCAGGATTTACTCCGCGCAGCATGCTGGCGGGCCGCTCGTGACGGTCTCGATGGCAAGGCACTCGATTTGAAATCCATCCGTCTAGTGACCGCCCGCCAAGCTGTCCGTCGCCTGATGCACCATGTCGCGCCTACACTGACCGCTCTCGGCGAGCTCGACCGTGTCGCGGCCGCGGTGAACAGAGTTCTTGCCCGCGGAAATGGCGCGATCGTCCAACGTCGAGAACTGGCACGGCGGGGAAGCGTCTCCGACGTGATCGACCTGTGTGCCCGGCGCACCGTGGAGGGATGCACGCAGCCAAGGAACGTCAGTTTGTTGTCTCACCCCGGTGAACCCGTCTATCCGTAAACCTCTAGGGCAGTGATCGGTTGGTTCGACTGGCACTTGGCTGCGGACGACCTCCTCGGCCTCGGAGTTTGGTCGATAATATGACGGCTAACGACACTCCGAAGTTATCGTTGCGCCAGGAGGGCTTGGGGCCAGGTCAGTCGCTGTAAGTTTTGGGTCAGACGGAAAGATGGCACACTCCCAGCACCCGTACAATAGCGTCTGACCTGGCGCGATGCTAGGATTCGCCTGAATCGGGACTGCGCTGTCTTCCTCAGGTGGGGACCGAATGGAGTTGGGACGTCCTCATGCCTGACAAAGATGTGCCTTCGAGGTGCCGCAGAGATTGGGACGCGGTTATGTCGAAGCGAGTCAGCAGCATTGAGTAAATTTCACCGTGACGTCGCCGTCCTCGCCTCGTACCTCGCACAATTTCGACTACAGCGATAGAGGAACCGCCGACTCTCACACTGCCGCTTCGGCACTCACGCCTGAGGACCGTCACCGCCGTCGAGGCGACTACGCGGACAGTATTGCTGGGTGACCGCGACAGAAGTCAGTGATGAAGACGTCGCGGCGCTCAACCAGATGCGGGCAACGCTACGGCTTCCCGCCCTCATCGTGACCGCCGACGGCCCTCGTAACGGCAAAGACTCGTCGTCGAGAATAAGGAACCCTATCGGCGAACGGAGGTTACTTTCGAACCCAGTACCGAGGATGTGCGTCGGTTACGAAGGCCCCTGCATCGCACCGCGCAAGCGCCAACTTCTGCACGAGCACCACCGCACGCGCTTTACAAATGCGCCTCCCACCGGCAACGACGGACCGCCTTACTGGCAAACCGCCGAGCCCCGAAACCCACTGCAGACATCCCGATTACCTACGAAACTACTGTGCTGCCACGCCCCGATACCGCAGGCAATCAACGCCGTTGCCGGGGATACGGTTCGCATCCTTCCCCAGTTACTGGCATTGCACCGACGTCGTGTCCCGCTCGCACCCGCTGCAGGAACGGAAAATTTCCAGAGCGACAACGTCGACGTCCCGGCACCCCGATGCCTCGCCGTCATCCCATCGTGCTGGTCGAAGGAGATGATTTGGTGGCGCGGAAAACCACGAGTTCCTCAGTAGCCTGACCAGCCACGATCAAACCCCGTTGCTCGAGAACCGCTCGCCGCGAACGCATGACGGGACCGAAAGGAACCAAACTCCTGGCCACAACAGTCACCGTCAAACCGCATTCTTCCAACATTGCCTCCGTCTTCTGCACACCACACAGCGCTGACTGCAGCAACAGCAACGTCCCACCCGGAGCCAACACTTCAGCGCAAGACAGCGCGATCCTGTCAAGTAATGCCCGCCCGTCTTTCCCGGCGTCCCACGCACGCTCGATACCGGTCGTAGGCAACTCATCGCCCCACGCCGGAACATACGGCGGGTTGGAAACGACGACATCGAACAACTCGCCCTGCACCGCCGCCGTCAGATCACCTCGCCGAACATCGATACGCTTTCCGGCAACGACCGCATTGAGTCGCGCATTCAGACACGCCCGGCGAGCAATGTCCACGGCGACAACGTGCCCGGCCCCCGCCTTGGCCGCGGCGACCGACAACGCGCCTGTACCGGCGCACAAATCCAACACCCGAGTGCGCGGTGTCAGACTATGCGCCAAGAGGGCATCGTTGAGCAAGGATGTGTCCTGTTGAGGTGGATATACACCGGGTAAACGCACGATCATCATCGACTCCTCGGTTCTGGCACCATGCACACGCCCATTCCCCGAACAGCACGTACGCAAACCGATCGTCAATTACCTCGCGCTCGAATCGGTCTCGTACCCTGCCGGAAGGCTGTGGCGGGGCAACCGTTCGATTCGACGGTATCCGGCGCACCCCCGCCCGGCGGCCTCGACGCAACGATCATCGACCCGGCGCACGGAATATTGCGCTTGAGGTCGGCCTCTCGCGGCCGTCGCATCCGCCCAACGCGTGCTGTGCCGCACCGCGACGAATGAAGTCGGAAGACGTGCCGGGACACTGAGGACGCGGGTCGTACGAACCCAACCGCTGGATGCGTACCGAGACCACGGGTCGCATCGCCCCGCCGACCCCGCATCTCGCTACTCCTGGCTACGCCGAGGACGTCCCAAATCCTCTCATACGATGTGTTCGACAATGGGGCAACTATCGTCACCGGCAGACCGAAGGACAGGTCCGACCCCCGAAGCGGGTAGGTAGCCGTCAGGCCTTTCCTCTGGCCTTTTTCGGGGCGATAGGGCCCCGGTCGGCGTACATTGCCTCGATCCGAGACTTGATCTCCGTAGTACTCATGGAACCGCTGCGCACAGTCGGTCGCGAGTTTGATGAAGTCGAGACGGTCATGTGAAATTCCTTGCTGATAGAGAATTCGAACTTCGGAGCGGCTCGGTCGAACCGTCAAATCACGAGAGCAGCGATTCCGATACAGATCACGACAAGCGTCGCGACTCCCACACTCACGGCGACGGATCCGGTCAATATCAACGCCGGAACAGATGCCGGCAATGCCGAGCCGACTGCGATCACCGACGTCGACCGCATTGGTGTCACCCGAGATTCGTGCGGGGGTAGTTCGAATGCGGGGCGGTTCATGGGTTTTGGCGTCCTTCCTGAGTGGGCCGCGCGGTACGTGGCGCGCCCTCGGCTGCGATGCGAACCCGAAGGGTTCTGCACAAGCCCTGTGATCTCAAGGCGGGGTTCTATGTGTCCGACCGGCACAGTGAGTGTGAAGCAGATCACTTCGTGCCGTATTTCGTTGTACACCCTCACGCGGTGTTCATGCCACTCGGACAAGCGTCCACCATCGTTTGTTCATCCGCTCCGCATTGCAACGTCCCACGAAGGGATCGAGATTAGGCCGATGAGGCGGCCAAACCGAACACGGACTCCAATGCCTTGTGCCGTCCTTCTTCCGATGACACGCGGCTTCGAAGCCACACGGGCAATGAAGGCACGGCTAGGATCGTCCGCCGGACCGTGCCTCGGCTCCTGCTCTTTTGTCGTGATACCTATCCGTCGGGCGGTGCCCCTTTTTCTTACGACGTCCAAGTGGCTACCCCCGAGTCGGGGTCTAGTCAGGGGTCGAGCGTCTCGGCGGCATGCGCGCAACCGGGTTCAGCCCCTGGACCTGCCGTCTGGATGATTCTGATCAGCGTCGTAGGTTCACGTCGATGGGAACAAATACTGACTGGCGACGAGTGGGCGGGGCTGAGCGGCCGAGTGCCGACACCGCGACGTCTGAGCAACCGTCTGGCTGGCTTTCACGATCGTCTCCCCCACCCCCGAGCATCTCGTCGAGGAACTCACGCACCACGGCCGACGCCTCCGCCACATGTACACCG
Source organism: Nanomia bijuga (assembly GCA_032273505.1). Taxonomy (NCBI): domain Eukaryota; kingdom Metazoa; phylum Cnidaria; class Hydrozoa; order Siphonophorae; family Agalmatidae; genus Nanomia; species Nanomia bijuga. The sequence goes on along the minus strand of JAUKPT010000201.1, from coordinate 15,409 downwards.
GCGAACATAAGGAGCTTGTGGTGGTCACCGTGGACGGCAGCAGCAAGCGCGCAGACCGGACACCAAACGCAGGCGCTGGGCGTGGGTAGTTCGTCAGGAGTCGATGACCTACCCGCGCGCTCCGGTCCTTCGGTGAACGTGGCAAGAATCGGCTCGATCCGGGTGAGAGCAGTATTTGCCAGCTTCATCAGCTCTTGCAGGAACGTGGCGGGATCGTCCCAGTTGACGCGATGGTGCCCCTGTCCCCTATGTTCTTTCAACGCGGCTCCTCCGTTGGAGTGGTCTGGTAAGTCCGGGGTGTCGCTACAACCGTCGGCAATGACGCAAGCCGGAGATGACGTCATACGGCGATCCCGCCCAATACCTAGCAGCACGTGACAAGCCGCGAAGCCGTGTACCCGAAACTTTTCCATCCTGGTGACACTTGTTTTTCCGACGACATCCGGGGCATCGACGGTGAAACGCGCGCCTCGACAACGATCTATTCGGCTGCGACTTGGCAGCCGGGACGCTGCCGTGCATCGTCCACACGCCCCTCGCGCGAGCCCAGCCTCCACTGAAGCCCCGGCCGCACCGTCAACGTGCGAAAACTCAAGACACGGAAGGTCAATTCGGTGGGGCTTGCGGCGGCTTCTTGGCATCACGGCCGCTGACTTTGTCACGAACCTTGTCCACCGCAGCAGCAGCCATCCCCATAGTGTTGAGCACAGCAGGATCCGAAGGGGTCCCCGGATGCGGTCGGGTCGGGGCCATCGGCTTCGCCCGCGCCATCTTCTCCCCCAACGCCTCGAGATCCGCCGCGGTCATCGCCTCCCGCAGCCGCGGCCACACCTGCTCCTGCTCGAACTCGATGTGCTCGCGTGCAGCCTCGACAAAGCGGGCCAGAGCCTCCTCGAACACTGCATCGCCCGCCTCACCGTCCTCGAGCATCTGCAGGATACGTTTGGCCGCGTCCTCCTGCGCAACACCGTGGTCAGCGAGCTCGTCGCCACCCTCCACTGTCCGGCGCACTGCCGGCCAGAAGAACTGCTCCTCCACTGCCTCGTGCTGAGATTCGGCGATCACCAGCGTGGTCACCATGTCGTTGCGGGCACCGAGCCCCACGCCCTCCCCGGCGCGCGGAACCTCATCGAGTGCCTCGAGCATGCCGAGCACACTTTCGTGATCAGCTCGAAGGAACGCCAACGCATCCATCTATCTCACCTCCCGAAACTGCCCGCCACACAGAATTTCGATCAAACATGACACTGCACACGAGGACATGGCGATCACACGGTCCCAGCATGCTGTTCGTGCGTGAACGGCTTACTACCCGACACTGCCGGCGCCCCGTCAGGATTGAGCTCACCACCCCGATTCACCGACTCTTCTCCCCCCAGCCACTGCTCGGTCGGCTTCTCGACATACCGCCACTGCATTCCCTCCGGCCACGGCCCCTGCCCCTCGTTCCACGGGCCACGCGTCGACTGACCGTCAGACATGTTGAACGCAACATTCTGAAACCGATCGTCACCAGGAAGTTTGCCGGGCGGAAAGTTCACCGGCAGCTCGTTGAGCGCCGCGGTGAACTGCTGATAGTGCGCCACCTCCCGGGTCATCAGAAACGTCAACGTGTCCTGCACCCCCGGATCATCGGTGAACTGCTTGAGATATTCGTAGACGATCTTCGCCCGGGACTCCGCCGCCAAATTGCTCCGAATATCCACCGACGGTTCACCGTTGGCGTTGACAAACGTCCCCGACCACGGCACACCCGCCGAATTGACGACATCCGGGCCACCACCACTCAACGTGAAAAACAGCGGCGAGACCGCCGCCTGATGAATCACCTGCTCACGCCCATCGGCCGTCGCGATCGCCGGCATCCAGTCACACCGTTCGTTGGCTTCCTTCAGGTCATCGTTGAGCCCGTCGAGAAGCATCGTGATCATCGACCCCACAATCTCGAGATGAGAAAACTCCTCCGTCGCGATATCCATGAACAGGTCGTACATCTTCGGGTTCTTGCGACGCAGCGTAAAGGCTTGCGTGAAGTACTGCATCGCCGCCTTCAACTCACCGTTCTCGCCTCCGAACTGCTCCTGCAGCAACGTAGCGAAACGAGGATCCGGGCCACTGACACGCACATCGAACTGCAAATCCTTGTTGTGAACAAACATCTTTCACTCCCAACGCGAGTAGATACACGACTCCGAGCGGCTACCCACACACATGAGGGACAAACCCGCCAGCACACCAACCGACACTCCCTCCGTCACATTTGATCACCGCTCCACCGAAGGAGAACCCTTCACATCGGATCCCGCGTGGCGTCGATCAGCCATCGCCAAACAGGGGCACCAACACCGTGCACCGCAGATCCCGCCACCCGACCGACAACGAACCTCGAACAACCCTGCAGGACATCTCAGCGCAACCTGCGCAGCTTCGAGGTTGTTCCAAGTCGTTGGTAGACAAGTATTCCCGGGTCACGTCGTAGGTTTGTTCGGAGGCGACGGCACGGTTCGATTGCGGGACTACGGCCGCACACGGAGGGTGCTGTGCCGCGCGTGTTGTCGGGGTTGCTACCGCGTCGAACCTCATGATCGATCTGATGTATGCACCATCGGGGTAGATACTGGAAAGACACGTCGCCGACGCAGTCACCGCTGCCAGTGGTGCCTCGGCTTGGGTGTGAGACGAGACGAGGCCGTCATCGGAATGACGAACTTCGCTGCGCACCAATGGCGAATCGCTTCCGGGCACCGGTCGCGTTATCTCCGCGCCCATCTTGATTCGAGGTCTGACCGCGATAGCCCACAGTGCCGGAGCATCGCGGGCGTGCGAAGTCCGCGCACTGAAGGAATGCCTTGGCGCCCATTCAGTTCGGTTCTGAAAAGGACCAGGTGAGCTTTTCGGCGCAACCTATCGCCCAACCGAGGTAGGAAGAAACTGATTTTTTTCCGAGCCGCGATTCGCAACAATGCCGCCCCCTCGGGAGTTAGTGAGATGTCAGGGGGATCGACGCGAATCGTCCGTTCGAATCTATTCAGTTCTGACGCTATGTGATTCGCTCTGTCGCTGTGTCGGCATCGCCGTCGGGGTAGTCAGTTTGTGCTGCCTCGGTGCGGTACGTCACTCGTGTTTTCGCCCAGATGGCGTACGGTTGCTGCCTTACCTGCCGCGGAAGGGGGAAAATATCTGAGCGGCCTCATCCGGTGCGGATGACGACTGTGACCTGACCCGGCGACATCTGCGATGCGGACATTGCGTGCCTGCGGTGGGTACACGGACCGATCATGTTCGTACGTGACGACGTCACCGTCTTGCAGGGAATGGTAGATACCGCTTCCCGCAATCTCGGTGAAGTGCACGAAGACGCTCGGGCCACCTTCGTCGGGCAGAATGAACCCGAATCCGTGTTCGAAGTTGAACCACTCGACGAGACCACGCTTCACTTCTCTGGCACGTAAATCGCCCGTACAGGACCCTTCTGTGCCAGAGATTCTCGTATCGACGGTCATCTCGGTTCCTCTCCCGGGCCGCGTCGCTGACGACCGCGGCCCATACCAAGCGCGGCGGTAGCGAGTCCTAGAACGCAGACGAGTGCTCCTACAACCACATTCGACCAGATCAGGGAAGTGCTCGTAGCGACGCCCGCAACAAGCCACGGAGAGACAATCAGCCAGATCCCGAGTAGTGGGACAACGAATGTCATGCCGTGGGTGCGGCCGTACGCGGATCCGAACGCCACTGCCAGCAATCCGATCGCAGCACCACATATCAAGTTCGTGGCGGTCAGATTGGTTTGTGCGGTGAAGCCGATGATCCATGCGGACGCCGCTGCGTAGAGTCCAGAGAGCAACATCAGCCCCTCCACCATCTGAGTGGTTGGTTGTTGGGCCGCTCGGTCGTAGCGCTCCCGCATTGCCATGATGTCGGGGTGAGTGTGCATTGGAGCGTGGATTGATGATGACATGGGAATTCAACTCCTCGACGAAGCGGAAGGCGCTGCCCCTTCCGATCCGTATGTGCGTTTCTGGGGCACAGGCACTTTCGGAACCGATGAGTGCCCTGAGCCATCAGACACGTACCCAGTCCTCCGTTGATCAATGCACTATCGGCGAAAAAATCGAGAAGTATTCGGTGTGCGCTGGAGTCACGGTCGAAAGACGGCACGCACGCATCCGTCCTTTTTCTCCTTGAACAGTTCGTAACCGCGGACGGCATCGGCGAGTGGCATGTCATGGGTGATCAAGACTGACGGGTCGAGGTCTCCTTGCAGTACGTAATCGAACATGCGCGGCATATATCGCTGCCCATGTTGTTGCGCCGAACGCAATGTCAGACTCTTGTTCGTGATCAGACCCATCGGAAACTTGTCGGTGAGGCCGTAAACGCCGAGGACCGACACGACGCCGCCCTTCCTGCACGCGAGAACAGCTTGGCGGAGCGAAGTAGCGCGGTCGGTTTCCAGGCGCAGCAGTTGTTTGGCCCGGTCGTAAAGTTGTTGAATCCCTGTACCGTGGCCTTCCATACCCACAGCGTCGATGCACGAGTCGGGGCCGCGTCCACCCGTCGCTTCACGTAAGGCCTCCTGCACACTGTCGACACGCGAGTAGTCGATAGTTTCGGCACCAACGACGTTGCGCGCCAGCTGAAGCCGCTCTGGAAACCGGTCGATGACAATTACGCGTTCTGCACCGAGCAGACGCGCACTATGGGCGGCCATCACTCCGACACCGCCGCTACCCCAGACGGCAACGGTGTCACCGGGCGAGATATCACAGAATTCCGCACCCATCAGTCCTGTGGGAACTGCGTCCGAAAGGAACAACGCCTGCTCGTCGGTGATGCCCTCCGGAACTGCAAAACAATTGACATCACCGAACGGTACGCGGATGTATTCGGCATGGGACCCTTGGTATCCGCCGAATGGGTGTGTGTAGCCGTAGATTCCGCCAGTGGGATAGCCGAAGACCGGTTGCTGTAACTCGGCATTGGGATTGGTGGTATCGCACACCGAATACAAGTCGCGGTCGCAGTACCAGCACGATTTACAGCCGATGAACGAGGGCACGACGACGCGGGCACCGACGCTTGTCTGCGTCACCTCCGAGCCTGTCTCGATTACCTCACCCATGAACTCGTGTCCGAAGACGTCGCCTTCCTTCATTCCCGGCAGGTAGCCATTGATGAAGTGCAGATCGGATCCACAAGTCGTGGTAAGCCGCACTTGGACAATGACGTCGTGGGGATTGGTTATCCGCGGATCGTCCACCGTTTCCACGGCGAGATCGTTGACTCCGTTCCAGCACAGTGCGCGCATGAAGACCTCCTCCGATCAGTGAGCACCTTTGCGGGCACTTGGATTGTTGGAGAGCGTGGGGGCCTCGCCGGTCTGCAACAGCGCGCGGGCTCGATAGAGCACTTTGAACAGCACTGTTTGGGTGAATAGGTCCGGAAACGGCGTGGCGGCCTTCAGGGTGACTTCTGTGCCCATATCAACTGGAGCCGAGCGATACCTGACGACCACGGTAGCGTCGTTACTACTGTCCGAGTTCGCGTCATCACCACTGACCGCGACGAACCGTAACTCGCCGTCAGCGGTGTGAAGTCGCGTACGCCACGTGTGTACCTCACCGGCGCCGATTGACAGCGTCCACACGAAGATTTCGTTCTCAGGCGAGCTGACAGTTGCAACATCGCCAAAGACCTGCGACAGCCTCTCGGGATCTCGCCAGAATCTTTCCATGTCGTCGCTGCCGACGCTGATGGTCACGGTCTGCGAGCTCATACCTCTGCGCCCACCGTGCCTGAGACCCTTGACCACACGCGCGTCAAGTTGTTTCCTCACGTTGTAGAGAATGCCCATCGCCCCTCCCATAGCGGACTGCGTCCCATTGTTCGGCAGTACCCGATCGCCGGTAATGAAAACGGCATCATCTGCCCTGTCGGCACGCCGTCGTATCCGGACTGAGAGGGGCCATGAGGATGGTTCGTGTCCACTGGACGCCACCCACTTATCGTCCCCCAGACGCGAACATCGCGGCTCTGATGTCCCGGCCACCCGCTCTGCACGTGACCGGACCGATCGACAGAAAAGATCTCGACCACGTGGACTACGAAATCCTGCACGAGCGTGAACACATCTAGGAATCGATCATCACACCCGTTCAGCGAACCCGCCCGTGAGACGCCTTCGCCGTACGCCGCCCCTTCTCACATTGCGTCGTCGTACCGCCATCGTCGCTCACGGGCCCACCAATTCGAGCGTTGCGCGAACAGGCGATTGAGTGGCTCCACAGATCTGAACGCGGCATAGATGTGGAACCCCAACCGTCCGATGCCGGCCGGGTTCCACGGGGTGAGACGTCCCCGTGTTGAGCACACAGCACGGGGACCCATTTTCCGCGCCGGGCTCCTTGTTCGACCCCGCGCCTACACCCTGAAACAGTCCGTTAGGTTTGACGTGCGGAGTATGTGAACCGTTACCACCGAATCACTTTCAGCGCTGCGCGATCACGCGGAGCGTCGAACGCGACCAGATCTCCGCCCAAGCTCGGCGCACTCGACGTCGTAGGCGGAAACCCTGACCGGACGCTCCGACGGTCCCCCTCACACCGGCGGCATGCACCGTCTTTCCACCCGCCACGGACGTCGAAACCTTCCTCACCGGTGACCGATAGTCCACCTGTGAGCCAGAACCAGCCCCTCCGACTTGACCCCAGCCGACGCGGTCGTCGCCTACGCGTCAATCGGCGGGCGTCACCCGAACAAGTTCACTCCACCATCTAACGCCTGAACACCAGACCTTGACGCCGCCAAGAAATTGTTCACCGTCGTAGTTGTGTGCGTCGGCCCGGTCCCGGCTGGTTTCTTGTTGGGCCACCGCGAGGACGGCGGGCATAAGACCCTCGACGGGTCGTCGCCGGATCGCCGAATCTGCTGGATTACGCCAAAGGTGGTAGGCGAACGACTTGTCCCGCATAAGCCAGGCCGGCACCGAATCCGAGCAGCAGCGCCATGTCGCCGTGTCGGGCCTCGCCGGAACGGAGAAGCTGTTCCATGGCCATGGGAATCGATGCCGCGCTGGTGTTGCCGCTTTCGACGATGTCGCGGGCCACAGCGACGGTGTCGGGCAGACCCAACGTCCGCACGAGCGCGTCGGTGATGCGACTGTTGGCTTGGTGTGGAACGAACGCGTCGAGGTCGCTGGCTGTAATTCCAGCTTTGTCCAGTGCGTCGCGGCAGGCCTTCTCCAAAAAGGTTATCGCCCAGCGAAATACAGCCTGGCCGTTCATTCGGATGTACGGTCGTTCACTGCGTTCGCCGGATTGCTCGGCCGCAGCGACCTCGGCGAAGTACTCGGTGAAGTCCTTGTCCTGCTTGATTGCAGAGGTCTGGCTTCCATCCGATCCCCAAGCGACCGGACCGATACCTTCGGACTCGGACGGACCGACCACGACTGCTCCAGCCCCGTCCGCGAAAATGAACGCACAGGTACGGTCGGTCGGATCGAGCAGATCGGAAAGCCGTTCCACGCCGATCACCAGAACATGGCGTGCCTGACCCGCGCGGACGAGGGCTGCGGCGTTGCCGAGCGCGTAGCAAAAACCTGCACAACCGGCTGAGACGTCGAACGCTGCGGTGTCGTGCAATCCTAATTCGGTCGCCACGACCGCGCCCGCGGATGGCCCCAGCACCATTTGCGACGATGTCGCCAGTACGACTGCATCGATCTGTTCGGCGGCGATACCGGCGGCGGCGAGAGCGCTGCGAGCGGCGCTGACGCTCATCGCCACGATGGTTTCCTCCGGTTCCGCCCACCCCCGCGCAGCAATTCCCGACCGGGTGCGGATCCATTCGTCGGAAGAGTCGATACGATCGACGATTTCGGAATTGGGGACACTACGTCGGGGCCGGTAAACGCCCAGCCCCAAGAGGGCTGTGTGAGCAACGGAAGGTGCTGTGGAAATGAGCACGGAATCCTCTCCGGGGGACCTGACGGTCCACGTCCCCTGCATCTAACATCAACAGAACTGCACACACAAACGCACGCGCCGCCAATACCCTCTTGTTGGGGGCACAAGCTCGCGCTCACAGCCCTTACCAATGGGCAACTCGACCTTTTGAGTAGGCGCCGGGACGTCAACTTTGAGTTGGTCTCGGAACATCAAGCACCGCTATATCGTTCGAATTGCCAACCCGCGTACTACCGCACGACTGAGGACGGCGCCACGACAGTTCTCGTGGACATTTCCTCCGGCCATTGGCGGCGGATGCACTTCCCTTACCGCATGAACGTCGGCATGCGGCCCGGTATCGCCCACAGTTTTGAGTCCAATTCCTGCGTGATCGTGAATTCGTTCAGTCGAATGACGAGGTCACGATCAGCAGACACACGGGTTACCAACCTGAAGCCTCCATCGAAGCAAAGACCCGGGAGCGGGCGCACCCGTGGATCGTATTCCAGCACCGAATCGAATTCGCGAAGTATGTCGTAGAAATCTCGCAACGCACCGAGTTCGCATCTGGACATGCCGGCGCCGCCTGTTGCGATGAACCGAACATGACTGCGCACACTACGAGCCGGAAAAGAATTGAGATGCTCCCGTTGGACGACCCAGGGAAGAGGACTCTTGCCGTCGATCTCCGCACGAAAAAGAGTGCCTGTGACACGAGACCGTGGTGTTGACGGTAGCGATGGACGGGGTCGAGGTGCAGTCATTGCGGTTTCGCAGCCATAGTTTGTCAACGGTTCGATTTGAGCTGGTTCGTCTTGAGTTCACAAAGCATTCTGTGCCCTGCCGGCGCCGAACACCGCTCCGTACCAGAAGCCTACTGTGCGAGTACGTGACGTCCACCACGATCAGTGTCACTGCCGCGATTCCTTGATCGGCGACGTCGTGTAAGTAGGCCGCCGCCCATACCCAACTCAAAAAGAAAGTACGTCCCCTTCCGGTGCCCGCGAACCCAGCAGGTAAGTACGTGGCCCTCAGCAGGCGGAACCGCCGCTGAGAATACCTCGGAGACTAGGACGGACGGCGGCTGAGCGCATTGATCCTGACTGCACCAAGTGTTCGGCGACGTGTTCCGCGAAGAGTGAATATTCACGATCGAGCCGCGTCCATCCGGTCGGGCGCGGAAGGCACATCCCACCGATCACGCTCTCCTGCAACGAAATCTCTGCACACGTGAGATCGATCCCCGAACCGTCAGGCACCGGTTCCACCAGTAAGGTCCACGCGCTCACGAACGTCCTCGTGAACGCAAGAGTCCGGTCCTGAGACCGCGTTCAGTTCGTGGATGAACCGAACGAAAGAGTCGGAATCTACCGACGGGACTATCGACTTGCGACCTGCGGGTATCGACGAATCAACTGATCGTGCACGATCTTCAGCCTATGTCTCACCGTCATGAAACCTCCGCCGGAATCGCCTTCGCGAGCACCATGCGCCTGCACGATCGCTCAGGGAAGTGCCATCAACGAATCTCGGTCGGCAGAATTTCGGCACTCGCAATCTGTAGAGCCTCTCGACCCGCAAACTTCGGCTCACCATCAACGGGCGGTTACGCGCTGGAAGGGGTGCACGAATGCAACCAGGAATCCCGCCAACCGTCGGTCAAACCCCGCCGTTTAAAACCTCTCGCGCCGGCGGTGTGGACCTGCACCGTCAACACCAACAGCCACCAAACGACGACGTGTGCTCGTCAGTCTCGATCGACTCCTCACGCACCACCACCGACCCGCCGAGCGCGTCGAAATGTAGCACTGAGCTCACGGGGTCATGTCGGACCCACACGGCCACGGACAGTGGCTGCCCCGGGCGGAAAATGTATGAAACCAACTCGATCTGCCCCGGTCTCTCCAGGTCGCGGACATCAGACACAGCCGCCCGAATCCGTGGCCCCGACACCTCCGCCGCTGCGAACGCCGTCTCGCCCGCATGCAGGTCAGTCATCGAATCCATGTCCTGCACCGCACCCTCGCGTACTCAGTAGAGATGACGCAGACCATCGGCGGCCACGGCCTCGACGGAAATGAGGTTTGCGGTGACGTCAACGCGCCGAATCGGCAATTCGCCGAGAGTCGAGTCCGGTCGCTTAGGTGGTGGTCTTTCAATTTCGGCTCAATCCTGCGCAGGCACAGCCTCGTTCAGGCTAGACCCTCGCACGCGTCGCGCGTCTGCGCCGGAAGATCCATTGATGAACTACCACGCGGTTTCTCGGATGGCATCGGGTAACACCCCAGTTTCCGAGTGCTCAGGGCAGTTGCGTCGTTGCCTGGGTCATCGCTTTGGGAGGGTGTCGACTATCTCGGTAGCCACGGACGCGAGTCGGACGTTCAGGCGCTGAGACTGCTGCACGAGCAGCTCGAACGCGCGATCCTCTCCAATCCCGTGCAGCACCATCAACATTCCTTTCGCCCGTTCGATCACTCCCCGCGTCCGCATCGCGGCCTGCATGCCTTCGACCTCGCTCCTCCACATCTCCGCACGACGCGCATTCCACACCGCACCTTCGACCGCAGCCACGAACACTTGCAACAGCACCTCGTCGGTCTCGCTGAACCCACGATCGCCCAACCCGTACAGATTCAGCGCTCCCACCTCGGACTCTCCGGTGAGCAACGGGACAGACAAGTAACTCGCCACGCCCATCCCCGCAACCTTTGCCGCGAATGCGGGCCATCGCTGCTCTGCATCCTCGATCCGCGCCCGCACTACCTTGCCAGTGCGCGCAGCTTCCAGGCACGGGCCTTCGTTCGCCCGGTATTGATGGGCTTCGACATTGAAAGCACGCTCTTCCGTACACGCGATTGTCTCCGGCTGCTTACCAGGGGCCGGCAGGATCGTCACCGCAGCCATGTCCGCGGCCAGCATTTGTCGCCACGATCTGCTGGCACACCGATTGCAAAAAACCGACAGTTGCATAGGCGTCCGCAGTAACGCCCCGAAACGCTCGAGCGCGGTAGCGATGTCGGCGGAATCGTAATCCAGCGACGCTCCGCCAGAGAGCGAAAAAGACCCGACACATGCAACAGAGGGGTCGTTCCGGTTCATCGTGGTCCTGTCTCGCAGGCACCATCCTGCGCGCACTCCAAAGGTGGCGGCGCTGGCTTCACCGTGGCTGCGATTTTACCGCCCACGGATGGATACGACGAAACCTGGTCCCTACTTACACCATTCGAATAGTCAGCCCGCGTCCACCTGGAAATATTTGTCCACGACGATGCCGCGGGTGAGATCTGTGATGAGGTGTTGCGACGAGAATGCTTCGGCGCGCACCGGATCAGCGTCTCCTCACACCGATCCCCACCGCGTCACCGGCGCCACGCCGCGACTTGAACATTCCCACTGCGAACCACGGCATCGCCCGGTCGCGAAATCAAGTCATGTGCCGGATCGAGTTCGGCCAATGCCGCGCCCTCGGTCGAGTCTGCATAAAGTCGGTGCTGGATCCTTGCCCCGCTCCGGGGTCCACAGGCGCCCCCTGTATTTCAAGCACATCAGTCCTCGCTTACTCCCGCTCTCTCGATGTCTTGGCCACCGCAGACGGCCGCCGGATCGTCCTCCGAGTCGTCGATCGGCCGGTCACTGTGCATATAGCGACCGTGGACTGGCTCACCACGGTACGGGCACGCCGAAGCGCTTGGCGGTCCGGCAGCGTTGCACCCCAGCCTTTTCCAAGATGTCGTCGCAACTGCGATACGGTGGGCCAACGTGCCGATGTCGCGGTCCGCTGGTCGCATCGACCGAACCGTTGACGACCTCCACATCGCACTGCCCGCTCTCAGCGAGCTCACCGGGTAGGTAGCTAAGGCGGGGGCATAGTCGCCAAATACTCGCGGTATGAAGGGATGTGGGCCCGTCATAGTCGAGAAGGTCCCCGCGGAGAAGGCGCCGCTGGCGCCGTTGACGTCCCATGGTCGGTGCGTAAGTCGAGAGGACTGTCGACCGGGGCGAGCTACATGTGTCGACTTGGATGAGCTCTTCTCCACTGAAGCCGTGTTCGCAGTGAAAAATTGAACGAAGTCATCCACGTAGTGGTCTCGCCGCGCGGTCCCGACTGGCTACGATCGCGCGAAACGTCGTCGGTATCGACTTCAAACCCGCCACACGAACATTGACCTAGATCCCTGAATATCTGCCGGACTCATCGAAAGCGCTGTCGTGCAACGTGTTCCTTTTGAATCTCATACTCATATCGCTCTCCGAGCGAGGGAGCGGATTGACGGTTCGGTGATGCGCGGGATATACCGTTGATGCGCTCGTTGGCCTCCCACTCGACTCACCATGCCTTGACTTTCCATTGCTTCGTTGCGACTTGGATTCGCGTGAGTGCACGCGGACGAAGTTTGTACGTGGATGTTGGCAGACAGCGGGTTCCACCGCGCCGCCAACGATACAGTTCGAGGGCCTCGTGCTGGGCCGCATTACGGAAACTGCCAAGCAGAATCGATGGAACCTTCACTGCACATACCGTGCACCACGCTCCTCACCGGTTGTGAGGGTTTGCCAACACCAACGCCGAATACGCGCCAGCGCTGATGCCTCGTCGCCGAGCATTCTCTTCGAGCCGTGCGGTTGCGAGTTCGATCGAAAGACCCTCGAGTTCGGCAATCATGCCGACCGCCTGCTCCACTTCGCCGCGGACCGTGACCAACTTCTTCACAGCCACCGCCACGTGCGAGTGACGATCTTGGCGGCTGTCCGTGGACAACGTCAGGGCAGCCAAGTCTGCCATGGACTGCCCGTACGCATTACTGCGCGTGGCACTATCCCACGAATCGCGGGTGAAAACCACGAGTGTGCCGAATGATTTGCGGCCCAATCTCATCGGGAAACAACGGCACCCACCGAGACCCCGTTCGAGCCCCGAGCGACCGAACTTCTGCCACCGCTCCCCCACGTCTGCGAAATTGTCGACCATCACAACCGCCCCGCTCTCGGCGCTGAGCGCGGCGGGGCCCGCTATAGCGAGGGTGCGGTCGGGAATAAAGTCTGCATTCGCCGACTCCACCAGCACATCGAGATAATCTGGCTCCCCGTTTCGCACGACGAGGACGCACCACACACCGCTCAGATCCTGTCTCGATCGCTCGACTATCGTCTCGAGCACACGAAGAGAATCGAAGTCGGTGGTGAGAAGATGAGTTACCTCGGCAATGCTCAATTGTATTGCGGAAGTGTTCATCCTGTGCTCCCATCTTGAAGTGCTGCTGACAAGTTGCGCGACGTCCCCAGAGGCGGTGTCATCCGTTTTCACTACCATGCGTGAAACGTGTGCGCCGATTCACGATATCTGCAGCGATCTCCCAGATCGGCCTTCCCGAGGAGTACGCGGCGGCTCGAAGCCGGGAAAGCGATTCGTCGATCGAGACACGAAGTTGGATGGCGATCATTCCGACTGCCTGATTCACTTCCGGTCGGTGAAAGGCGTTGACAAGCGTCCCGGTGTCGAAATCGCCGATCAGAGGAAGTTCGGCCAGGAGCGCCACAGCAATGGCTGCTGCGGTTGCAGTGGCCAATTCGACCTGTTCTTCGTCAAGTGGCAGCGGAGCGAGGCGATACAGTTCGAGCACGCCGAAAACGTCATTTCCACCCTTCAGCGGAAACGCGAACACGGACCCGACCCCGGCTTTGCCTGCCTCACTGGCGAATCCTGGCCAGATGTCACGGTCGTAATCGCTGGATGTGTCGTTACAGAATGTCGGACGCTGGGTGGTGAATGCGTCAACACACGGACCGTCGCCGCCGGTGAACTGGAGTTCGTCGAGGTGCTGGGCTACCGAGTCGGTCGCATACATCAGCTCACGCGATGACGCGCTGTTCAGCACCGTGACAGCCGCGCCTTGAACGTCAGTCAGATTCAGACACTGTCGACACAGTTTCGCGGTCGTGGGCAATTCGACCGCTGCGCGGCGGCCTCTCTCCCTGTCGGCGTCGTTGGGAAATTCGGGTGTGTCCTGGCTTCCTCTCGGATCCGTATTCACAGGACGCACCTCCTCAGTTGCCTTCACGGGACAGAAACGGCGCCCGGTCATCCGATCCGGCGTAAAGTCGAGATTACCGAATAGAGGTACTTCTCAGGCGCGCGGCCGAGTCGGCCGCGTCGGTGCCACTTTTGGTTGGTGGACCACTTCCACCGCGCGGATCGGGCACGTACACCATGAACTTCGACAGTTCTCATCCGCGCGCGCGCCCGTCGGGTGCGCTCGAACGCGCGCGCGGTCGCGAGCCTAAACTCATCGATCGTCTCGAACGATCTCTCTCGACACCAGCGGGTTCGCCCGATCGGGTTGTGGAGTTGATGGCTCGATGCACGGTAGCGGCTGTGGATTTGGTTGTCGGTGTTGACCACGCCGGTGTGACAGCGTCCTTGGATAGTGAACCGTTCACCGTTGCCCCAACCGATGAACGTGTAGAGGACTTCGATCGCAAGCAATACCTTCTCGATGACGGGCCGTGTCTTTCTGCGTCGCGCACGGGACGTTCGGTACGTATGTCGGTCGAGCAATTAGGCATTCAATGGCCGGCTCTCGGTGTTGCTGCGCGTAATGCCGGTTTGACCGGTTTCCTTGCAGTACCGCTGTTCAACTCCGGATTGCCGGTCGGGTCGTTGAACATGTATTCGCATTCTGCCGTGGCGGACACGGACCGGGACCGCGATCTCGTCCTTGTCATTGCCGAGTACCTGGGAGCCGGACTCGACGCCATCGCAACAGACAATCGACTCGAACGCGCTGGCGCAGCGCTGCGCCGAGGAATCGCGTCACGCGCTGAGATCGAACGAGCGGTCGGAATTCTGATGGTGCGCCGAGACACCGATCCCGAGACCGCTTTTTCCGAATTGGAGGCTGAGGCGCGTCGCGAATCTCGGCACATACGAGACGTTGCACGTCAGACGATCATTTCGGCGGATGACGACCGCCCCTAGGGGCTTCAGATCGCGCAACCAGGACACCATGACCGGCGTTCCACGGAAGCCCCCGATGGGCGAAAGATCACCATCGTTCTGATGCGTACGATTTTTCAAGTACACGCTCGTGAGCAGTGTCCTGCGTCTGCGATCAGTCTGTTTTGAATCACGTCCGCAACTGCCCCTTCCCACAGATGAGCCGGACTGTCACGAGCAAGAGTTCCCCGCTGTTACCTGTCGATAACTTCTTCGGCGACCACGACCGCCTCTGCCGCGCCGGCGGATTTCCATGGACGAGCTGTGCCCGACGAATCGGCACTCGAACAGACAATCAGGAAAAGTACTTCGCCACAACACTCTTGGGCCATCACGTCTCGACGGTACGCACATTCGCCAACAAATCCTCTGCCACCGTCCACAGTTTCGTGTTGGTACGTTGGGATTTGTCGACCAACATTGCGAATGCCGCATCCGCATCGACACCATGCACCGCCATCAACACCCC